>PVKB01003009.1:0-231698 GCA_004027205.1 Ctenodactylus gundi
CCCCTGGCCCCCTCCTCCCCCAGCCGGCTCCCCGCGGCCCCGGAGGTTTCACTGCACAACAAGATGGCGGCGGCGGCGGCGAGCGGAGCTGGCGGGGCGACCGTGGCCGGAGCTGGGGGAGCCGGGCCGGCGGGCCGCCTGCTGCCTCCGCCCGCGCCGGGGCCCCCGGCCGCCCCCGCTCCCGGGTCCCCGGCCGCCGGCCCGCCGCGCGCCTCCGCCCCGGCCTCCCGCGGCTCGATGCCGGCTCGCATCGGCTACTACGAGATTGACCGCACCATCGGCAAGGGCAACTTCGCCGTGGTCAAGCGGGCCACGCACCTCGTCACCAAGGCCAAGGTACCGGCGCCGGGCGGGCGGCCGAGGGTGGCGGGACCGGCGCCGCGGGGTCCGCGCGGGGCAGCCGGGCAGCCGGGGAGGAGGTGGGGACCCGGCGGCGCGCCGCCCGGGAAACCCCTGGGCGCGGGGCTGGGGCCGCGGAGCCCGGGGCGAGGGTCCCGGCCGGGCGCCGGTAGTTGGAGGTGGAGTGGGAAGAAGCGCTGGAACTCTCGCGCCGCGGACTCCGGAACCGCAGTTAGGAAATCGTGAGGGGAGGAGGGCAGGGGCGCCGCGGACGTGGACCTGGAGGATGGGGACGGCTGGAGCGGACCGGCCGAGCCGGGCTCCTGCGGGGCGCCGTCCGGGTGTGTGCGCGGGAGACCTGGTGCCCAGCGACGGAGGTAGCAATCCGCGTGCGACCGTCTCAGTCCCAGCTGGATCGTACCCCTGGAAGCCAGGGAGAGACTCAGTTATTGGAGGGGACAGTGGGAAAAATGGGGACCTAAGGGGGGAAGGGGTGCTGTGCGCCAGGGGGGAACAGAGATCGTTGGGGTGAGGGCCGGTTTGTGGTGCCAGTAGCTAGTCAGGGGTTAAGCAGTTCGGCAGAGCTGGGTTGCGGGTTATTTTTAGTCTTTGGAGGGTCTAGAACTGTGGGCTTTTTAAGAACTCAGGGTGGGCTCTCGGTGCTGAGGGGGACGCTTGTGACTGGGGAGCCCACGCACGAGAGGGTGAGACCCATTGGGTCCTTTGGTTCCCCAGGGATTCGAGGAGCAGGACGAGTGAAGTCGGCCAAGGTCAATTAGGAAGCCGTCTGTGCACACGTTTACACTTTTCTTTTTGGAGGTAATATGGGGATCACTTTCATATCATCTTCATTGGGACTGTTGGAATCCAAGATGTCAGGAGGAATCTTTTAGTTTTAATGGAACCCAGAAAGCCCATTTTGAGTCCCAGTTTTTCTTTGCTCAATATCTCACGTGAATGAATACTTGTGATGTAGTCATTCATTACATTTGAAACTGCAGTTTGCGTTTTCCCTCCGTCTGAGGAATGAAGAACCCCACAGCTGCTGCTGCTTCCTACCCCAGCCACATCAAGTCCCCTCACCTCAGCCTTGCCTTCTTTTGGTTATCCTGACCGACCTTTTTTTTCTTTTCTATTTTTTTTTCTCTTGTGGCAGTCGCTTGTTTTCAGAAGCCAGGGCTTATCTCAGCCTTCTATCCTGCTTTTTGCAACCTGAAGTTCCTCCCCCTGCCCCTCTTTCTGTCAAAGACTACCATCAGCCCTTCCTAACTGGGTGGCAGGCTGGGCGGCTGTGGTGAATTGATTGGTCAGTTTCACTTCCTCTGAAGGGCCCCCTTCACCCTGTTGTCAGTTTTTGTCTGAAGGCCTCAAGACTTGAGATCAGAGCTCAGTGAGACACCCAAGTCTAGTGTTCCCTGATGCGACCCTCTGGGACTAGAGAGCCTGGACTCCTGCGGAAGCCCCTGGAATGCTTCCAGGCTTGTTTACTGTTAGCCAAGCCAGAGTTGTATGCACAAACCCCGAGCTGTGTTTTTTGCTTTGATGGCCCCTTGCCCCCAAGTAATCACATTGTGCTTCTGTGATTATTTTGCCCTGGTCTCTGGGGAATGGACTGCGTGAACTTAATTGGTTGCCTGGTTTATGGCCTCTATGATTTAAAGAAATTTTGATTTTCTAGTCATTGGATATACCAAAATATTGATTAAAAAATCCCTACTACAGACAGGGTTGAATATTTTTGTGGATATAATTGCAAACAGTTGATTTTTGGCTTTATATATGAAAGAGGCATTTCTGTCTTCAGTAGTCAGCAAAGCCAGTGCCTAATTATGGCCCGCTTTCTGATTTGTGTGTGTGTGTGTGTATTTATTTGTGTTTCATAGTTTTTCTCTGAGACCTTGCTATCCTTCGGGACTGCAGCATTTAAAACATTGGCTTGTTTATAAACGGGTGTCACTGTTTATTTAGTTTTTATCTTTGATCATTTGTGGCATACAGTTATGCAATTCCTACGTATGGAAATATTCAGATTCTTGAATGAAACCGAAATGGCTTGGACAATGAGTTACATGTGTGAAGAGACCACACCAGCATTTATTTTGTTTCTGTAGCAGTGTGCAATTTCCTAGTTACAGTTACAAGTGCCCTATCTTTTGCTACTTAAATTGCTTTGACGACAGGAGCAAGGCTTGATTGTTGTCATGTGCGCCAGGTTGAACACGAGCGTATTTTGGCCTGCTTTTTGCTGATTATCGGAGTCCACTTTGGAAGGGGCTCTCACTGGCTGGCTGTGCAGATGTGCCTAGCAGCTGTTGACACATAGCGTGGTGGGCTAGGAAGGCCGTGGTTTGGTTACGTAAGACTGGGAAGGCACACAGGTGCTAGAAGTTGCAGGAGCTGCTGCTTCGCTTGCTCAGCCAGGTAGGTTTTTCTCTCTGTGCACTGCAGCACAAACCTTCTGCAGTCACGTCACTTGGATGCCAAAAGTTATTTTTTTTCACATCACTTTCTACAATCTATTATTTTTGTTTTCCTCTTTTTGAGATGTGTGATAATTTTTTCTTTCTCCTTTTCCCTCTGTAAGCCCCTGAATGGTCTGGGTTTCTCTTGCAACCACAAATAAAACCAGACCCAGATAATTCAGATGGTGTTTGCGTTGGCTGAAGGTTAGGTAATGGGTATTTTCTGAACATCAGGGAAATATTTACGATCACCTTTTCTTACCTGACCCATTCCAAGGACTGAGAGGTTAACGTAAACTTCATTTATTGACAAAGCTACTGCATTCCATCCAACAGTAAGTGGTGAAACTGGCCCTTTTCCAAATTCTGTTAATTCTCAAATCTCCCAGAGCAGGATCCTGGGATGAATAAAATTAGTAGAATAAAGGAAATATTTGTTTTTTAGGTACTTTTGCAGCACCACATTCATTAGCTCAGGCCTCGTACTGGCAGCTCTGCAGTGCTTGGAGCGGCACTGCAGGGGGGGGGTCACAGGAGAAGTGTTCATCTGTGATACACTTGGTCAGCTCTTCACTTTGTCTTTGTGCTACTTGCTGTGATTTTTCTTCTTTCCTTTTTCTTTTTTTTTTTTTACCCTATCCAAGATTCTCTAGCTCTGTTCCTTTGGTAGGGCAATATTAACTATTAAAGAGATGTTAAAAATTATTTTCTCCCTACTGTCAGATGGCTTATACTCTTATTTCCTGCACCTAATTATACCTTCAAAGTAGTTGTTTGAGGAGCTGGGTGTGGAGGCCCGTGCCTATAATCCCAGCACCTGGAAGGATGAGGCAGGAGGATCAAAAGTTGATGCCCAACCTGGGCAATTTAGCAAGACCTTGTTTCAGTATAAAAAAATGGACTGGGGATATAGCTCAGTGGGAAGGCTCCTGGGTTCAATATATAGCAGGGTGAATGGGAATGAACAAAGAGTAGCTATATTTTGTATGCATTTTAAAGAAGTAAACATGACTGTGAAGTGCCTTGGTTAAATACTTTCAAGATGTATTTCAGCAAATGTATATAATTTGCCTATTACTGGTTTGTGGTAAGGACTTCAGCTTTGGATAAATTGACCTGGTTTGACTCTTCTCTTGTTTAATAGTAGGGTGATTGTGAGCCATGAGAAGTTATTCAGCTTTATGCCTGGATTTCCTCATTTGTAAAATGGGTTGACAAGTTGGGTGTTATGAAGATTAAATAAGGTAATATACGTAAAGCAATTAATGCATAGGCATGTAATAGACATCGCTGTCCTTATCATCACCAGGTGCTGTAGTAATCAAGATGAGTAAGACGTAATCCCCCCTTTCTGCATGTCACTTCAGGAAGAGTTGGTGACTGCATGTGCCATTGGTTTTGTGTATGTAGATGCCATCCTAACGGTGCTTTCATGGTTAAAAAGTAAAGCGACAATTTCAAGTCCCACTTTGAGATACTGGGTTTAATTCTTCTTCCTCCTCCTCCTCCTCTTTTTTCTTTTTCTTTTACTTCTTTCTTTCTTTTTTTTTTAATAAGACAGGGTTTTGCTCTGTATTCCTGGCTAGTCCTCAACTCACTAGGCTGGCTTTGAAGTCATAATAGTTCTCCTGCCTCAGCCTCCCAAGTGCTGGAATTAGAAGTGTGTACTACCAGTTTGGTTCTCTGGGTTTAGTTTGATGAGATATGGTCTGGATAATCTCATGAAATTGGTGTTTTTAAACATATTTCTCACCAGTTAAGCTCTTTTTCCCCTTTATTTGAACAGTTATGGGACCAGCTTACCTAATGAAAACACTGGTTTTTGCTTTGGGCTGCCTTGAGTTTTCATTGTGTTTTGTGGAACTAATTTTTGTCACGTTGATGATGGAACAGTTTGCATGCAGTCTTTTCTGCAGAAGAGTTATTTAAATTTGGTGGAAAATATGTAAAAATGTTCCTAAAAGCTTAAGAACACATTTGCAGTTGTATGCACAGTGAGCTACTTGGAAGGCCAAGGTCAGAATTCTCAACTTTTAATTCCACACAGAAAACATCTTACCCCACAACCCTATTGCAGATAGTCACCAGTCAGGGCACATTTGTGTGCTGTGTTTTTTCACTGTAAGTTCATTTGGATGAGGAAAACAACTCACAGTGGGCCAAAAGCATTATTTTTACCTCTAAGGAAGAGTTTAATGAAGTAGGTGAGGTGATCCTTTAACCTTACAGAAAGCTGAAAACAAGATTAAGTGGTAAATTGAAAAGAATTTTGTTGGGGCTGGAAGAATAACTCAGTGGTTAAAGCCCTTGCCTAGCAAGCCCAAGGCCCTGGGTTCTGGTTCCCCAGTAAGACATAAGCTGGGCGTGGTGGTGCTTGGGAGGCTGAGGCAGGAGGATTGCTGTGAGTGTGAGGCCAATTGGGCTACATAGTGAGTTCAGGACCAGCCTGGACTGCAGAGCGAGATCCTGCCTCAAAAAAAAAATTGTCAAAAAGAAATTGAAAGCAAGATTCACATGAAATACATTTGAGGAAGAGAGCCCCCTCCGTAGGCACTGCAGTAGTTAACTATTGAAAGATGACTACGTTCATTTTGACAGGATTGCGGTAGAATTACTGACTTTGTTTAAACTTTGTGAAGGGCCAAGATTGCTTAGGACTAGTCTCTGCCGTCAAAATACCAGCATTCTACTTCCAACATCAAAGATGTTTATTTTAACATTCTGACTTTGGTGCCAGCTCCCTAGAAAGTCATAGATCTGGCTCAAGCCAGAGGTGCCTAGACTAGTTATTTCTGTGCCAGAAATGCTGTTTTCATTTTCCAAGCTTCAGTCTGGCTAATGTTTTCTAGCTTGTGGCATAAGAGCGAACAAAATGGACACTTGGAATGGAAAAAGAAATGCTCCGTACTCCTTAGAGTTTCCATTGGATAAGAAGCACCTGAGGCATCCCTAGGAGATGGGCTCCTTCCCTCATTGATTCACCCATCCAGCACATAATTCCTGGCTGCAGACTTTTCCCCGGGTTCCAGTCTAGGCTGTGGAACACGCCTCTGAAGAAGAGACACGCAAAGCATCTACTTTCCTGAAGCTTTCTTTCCAATAGATGAAGACAGGCAAGGCATAAGTTTTTTTTTTTTTTTAAAGTCAGGTAGTGATGAGGGCAAGGAAGAAAACACATGGCTGGAGGTGTAGGGAGGGGAGCAGCTACAGATACAGGCCTTTCCATGAGAGTACTTGAGCTGAGACCTGCACGAGGAGGAAGAGCTTGCCTGTGAAGATTTGGAAGACAGAACCTGCCGTGCAGAAGGAGTGGCAGGTATAGAGGCCATGCGGACAGAAATGAACTTGGGTTATTTATCATGGCGCCTTAGTGAAGGAAGGGTAGGATGGTAAGGGATGGGGTCACACAGGCAGATAGGCCAGGTTACTTAGGTTTGTTAGGTCATTTATTAGAATTGGCCATGAAATGGATTAACATTACAGAGTGTCAAGTCAAAGCACTGATGTAATCTAATTGATACTTTTTTGTTTTTATTTAGGTTAGTATTAGGGGTTGAACCCAGGACCTTTGTGTTGAGCTGCATTTTTGGTTTTTATTTTGAGACAGAGGCTTAGTTACTAAATTTCCCAGGCTTTGGGCTTGAACTTGCGATCCTCTTGTCTCAGCCTCTCAGAGTGCTGGAATTGCAGCCCTATGCCACCGGACGTGGCTTGATTTGCATGGAGCCCAGGCTGTCCTCGAAACTCATGGCAATCCCCCTGCCTCAGTCTCCCAGAGTGCTGGAATTACAGGCAGGCACTGCCACCCCTGGCTTATGGGGCGCTGGAGAATCGAACCCAGGGCCTTGTGCTTGCTAGGCCTTGTGCTTTAACTGCTGTGCTATTCCTTCAGCACCCCCCAATCACCCCCACCCCCCAAAGCTTTTGATGTATTCTTTGAGGCAGGGGAGGTGGTTAATCTTAATGATTTGTAGTTTTTATACTATAAGAAAATACTGTACATTTTGCACAGGAGCACTCAACAAATATTTGTTGGCTTATTGGATACAAAAAAGACCTTAGAAGGGCTAGAGGAATGACATACTGGTTAAAGCACAAGGCCCTGAGTTGATTGCCCACATAAATTGGGCCTGTAATCCTGCCAACCCAGGACACAGGAGGCTGAGACAGGAGGATTACTGTGAGTCTAAGGCTAGCTTGGGCTACGAGTGAGTTCAGGTGGAGCCTGGGCTCTAGAGTGTGATTCTGCCTCAACAAAAGAACTTAGAGGTAGTCTATTTTAACTTTTTTTTAAATCCTCAGAGTCTGGAAAGATGAGTTTATGAAGTTTAGATTCTCAGGTCTTAATAGACTATTAGAATCAGTTAGGCCAGTTACCTGTTAGATTTATGGCTGGCTTCTATAACTCTCTTTCTAATTTTCCTGGAATCCTATAGCTAGCTCCTGGGGCCCTGGAATTGAATTCAGTTATCCGTACCTTGGCTTAACTCCTGATCATTAAAAACTGCCCTGAACCTCTGAGCTCTTGCTCTTCAGAGGAAGATATATCTATCAACTGAGATCTGAGAGATTTATTCTCTGTACTAAAAACAGACTCCAAAGGTGAGACCTCATGAAATGTTTTCAAGTATGGAGGAAGAGTCATGTGCAGACGCTGCACTTGACCCGTCCTTCGTCATCACGTTGCTTCGTTACCCCTGGTGGTGCTCGCCTGGGATCCTAGGACCTGGGAGGCCAGGGCAGGATGATTGTGTGTTTGAGCCCAGCCGAGCCAGTTTAGTGACTTTGCAAGGCCCTGTCTCAAAATCAAAAAGTAAAAACTTGGGCTAGTGTGAAGGCCCTGGGTTTAATTCTTGGTATTCGGGAGAAAAAAAAAAGAAGGCAAGAAGGTAGATTTTATTCTTCAGAGTTAGACAAATTAAAGGAGCAGTTGAATGCTTGCAGCTTGAGTCTAGCAGAAGGAAGACAAGAGCTGTTAAACACAGTAGAGCTTTTACTTTGACCACAGTTTTACTGGTTCTCTTCTACCACCTTCTCCTGGTTTTTTTTTTTTTTTTTTTTTTTTTTTGAGACAGGGTTTAACTCTGTAGTTCAGTCTGATTCTGAATTCAGTGCCACTCAGAGGCAACCAGAGGCAACTATTATTAATACTGTAAATAGGACCCCTCTTGCCCCATGTGAGTGTGTTGCTGGGGTTTGAACCCAGGCTGATCCTCTTGCCTCAGTCTTTGAGGGTCCTGGAATTACAGACATGAGCTACCATGTTTTATAGGCCATATTGATACAGTTTTATTCTTTTATTATATTTATATATCACTAGAAAGTATTAATGACTAATAGATCTGGTGGAGAGTGTATATACGTGTATGTATGTATGTACGTATGTGTATATATATATATATATATATATATATATATATATATGTAGAGAGAGAGAAAGAGAGACAGACACAGGGTCTTGCTGTGTAGTCTAGGCTGGTCCTAAACTCACTATGTAGCCTAGACTGGCCTCGAACTTATGGCAGTTCTCCTGCCTCAGCCTTCCTAGTATTGTGATTATAGGCATGAGCTACCATGACCAGTTTATATGGTGCTGGAGAATCAAACTCAGGGCCTTATGCATGCTAGGCAGCCACTCTAACCACTGTGCTCTTCTTCCAGCCCCTATATATATTTTTATGACATGGCTCCAGTTATTTTTTGAAGTGTGTGTGTGTGTGCGTGCGTGTGTGTGTGTGTGTGTGTGTGTGTGTGTGTGTTTGTGTGTTTATTTTTGTAGTACTAGGGATCCAATCCAGGGCCTTTTAAGGTTGAGAAAGTTCTGAGGCTGAGCTACATCTCCAGCCTACATTTTAGTTTTAATTTTGAAACTGGGACTCACTAAGTTGCTAGGTTGTCTAGGCTGGGCTGTAATTTGTGATCCTCCAGCGTCAGCCACCTCGACTTGTGTGATTACAGGCCTGTGACACCAGGCCCAGTTGAACCTTTTTTCTTTGAGACATGCTCTCTTGTAGGCTGGCCTTGAACTCAGCAATCCTGCTTCAGCTTCCCAATCACTGGAATTACAGGCACACACCACCACAATCCTTTTTCGTGATTTAATTTTTCCCCTTCCAGTTTTTGCTTTACAAATTTCCTGTGATATTTTTGTGGTACTAAAGATTTAACCTTGGGCCTTCACAGTGAGTTAAATCCTTATCGCCTCCCCCATTTAAAAAAAAATTATTTTGAGACCATCTAAGTCATTAATTTGCCTCACCTGGGGTAAAATTTGTGCCCCTCTTGCTTCAGCCTCCCAGAGTACAGGGATTACAGATGCATCACTGTACCTGTATGGGGACCTTTTTTGGACAGGAGTCTGATGTGTTCCTGAATTTTGGCTCTAGGTAGATTGCTGAACATGAAATTACTAGGCCAGAGAGCACACATGTTACCAAGAAACCTGCTGAAAATGTTGCCCCTTTGCTTTCTGAATAGATTGTCCCAGGGTTAGCCTCCCTGGCAGGGTAAGAGAAGGCCTGCTTACCAGCTAGCCACCCTGTGCCATGCCTTACCTTTCAGCGTTCGGCCTTTGTGGGCTGGGCTGTGTCGCAGATGCAGTACTGGTTAGCCAAGGGTGTGCAGCAGCTCCCTGACCCTTCTTCCCATGACCCAAACCTCCAAGAGGAAAGAAAAGAGTTAAGTGTGCAGCTGCCCTTTCATTTGGTTCCTGCGAATCACCAGTGTCTCCTTAGGTTTAGGGAATAAACCTACTAGAGAAGGTGCTGAAGGAAAGAAAGGTTAGTGAGAAGTTGACTCTGGTTATCTACATTTTTATTTTTTAAATAACTATTCTTGGTAAGTCTGAATGAGAGGGTTGTAAATTGTGATTTCCTCTTCTTTTTGAATACTGAACAAAATAGGAAGGAGATAATTATGTGAATAAATGTGGTAATGTAGTAGTCCTGTCTTGTTCGTATTTATTTTATACACTGTACTTGATCAGTTAATTAAGAGATTTTTCAGGGGTAATTGGATCATATGAAGTAATGTTCTCAGAGTGTTTCAGAATCACCATGGTTTTGTGGAGCTACTTGAATTTGGGGCATCTGATGATATCCTTTTTGTTGTGTGTGTGTGTGTGACAATGTTGCTGTGTCGTCCAGGCTGGTACTGGCTTACTATGTAGTCCAGGCTGGCCTCAAACTCACTGCAGTCTTCCTTTCTCCACCTTCTTAGTGCTGGGATTATAGGTGTTTGCCACCGTGCCCACTTTATGTGGTGCTGGGGGTCGAATTCAGGGTGTTGAGCTTGCTGGGCAAGTGCTCTAACTGTAGAGCTACGCCCCCAGCCCTGCAGAAGCCTTTTTTATACAGTAAATTTGGGTTATGATTTGCTTAGTTGATTGGGGAAAAGAAAGCTGATGAAGCAAGGAAATCAGACTTATGCATTCATGTACCAATCTTTAAAATTGTTTATGTAGAAAATTTCAAACATAAAGTTCAGAGAATAATATCATGAATGTCCGTTGACCCATCACCCAGCTTAAACAAATAATATCTCATGTCCAGTCCTTCATCTGTATCTTTTCCCGCTTCTTCTAACTAGATATTGAAATAAGTTCTAGAACATTGTTATGAAAGTCTGTAAATATTTTGCCATGTACCCAAGTAGACAAGTATACTTTTGCAAAGGAACATGACTGCTGTAGCACGGTTCTATTATATTAATGTCTAAGGAGTTTACTTTTTTTTTTTTTTGTGGGGAGTGTGGGACAGGGCCTCACTCTGCAGTCCAGTTTGGTTCTGAACTCACTATGTAGCCCAGGCTGGCCACAAACTCATAGCAATTCTCCTGCCTCGCCTCTTAAGTGCTGGAATTACAGGTGTGCGTTATGGCTTATGTGGTGCTGGGGAATCAACCCAGGTGTTTGAGCTTACCCAGCAAGGGCTGTAACTGCTGTGATATTCCACCAACCCCAAGGATGATAATTCATTTACAATACATGAAATGGAGAACAAGAGCAACTGGTATAAAGTAGCTTTAGAAAAAAACAATTTTTTATAAACATACATGTAACGTGGGAGCCGAAGTGCACAGGAGTAAGAGACAGTAGCTGTGAGTTGGGGACAGGCTGTGTGTCATAAGCATCACTTTTACAGCAAGAAGGGGAAGAATCAATTATTTTGGCTGATTGGTTGATAGGAGGTGGATTAAAAGACCTGCATTCATTTAAATTTATATATATATATTTTTTTTCAAAATTATTCTTTTTACCAAAGCTCTTAGCAATTTGAGGAATATATATGGTGTAAAATCTTAATTTATAATGTATACTTCAGGGGTTAATTTTTGTCCCTTTATGTTAGGGTTTGCATAAATTGAATTGAAGTTGATAAAGGGCCAGTAATGTTAAAAACTTGGTAAGGAAGCAGCCCCAACTCTCTAGTTGAGAAGGTTTGTGTCTGTTCACTGCCAGTGTAGTGTTCCATGGAACAAGTTGACATTTTCATGTAGTAAGTTGTTTTCTGTTTCTGGCAGAAGAAATCTCGGTTCATCCGCCTTGAGAAACAGAACTGTTTTTATTGTGGAAGACAGAAGCAGAGCTGTGTGTTTCTTATTAGGATTGGTTGGGCACCTGCAGGATTTCTTCCTTCTGTCTTGTGCTTCCTGCCTCACGCTGTCCTTTCCTTCTGTCAGAATGTTCCAGTGTTGCATAAGCCATGGTCTGACAATACAAGAGTTTTTTTAGTAGCTCATTTTTTTTAAAAACTCTCAAAATGATGTTTTTAGGGATTATATGTTCTTGGCTTGTTTTCCATGTCTTTATCAACAGTGATATTATTATTCTAGTGAAATGGAGTAGTTGTTTTCTCCAGTGATCTTTATGTCCAAGTCAGCTGCAGAAATACCACTTTTCTGTATTATACCTAAATAACTTCTGTGTACATAGTAATTCTGGGAGGTAAGTAATTGTTGGGATGGTACTTTGGGATCTCATTAAAGGATTTTACAGTTTTCAGGGATAAAGTAACTTGTTTGGAGCAGTTAGTCCTGGGCCTCTGACACGTCCTGGAGCAGCCAGTGGTTACAGCCCTGACACTCTTTTTCTGTCTCCTCCTTCCTCATGATCAGCTCTGCAGCCTGCACCTGAGGTCTGGGGGAAGGAGGTGCTGTCACTGAACCATGGCCTATCTGTGGTTGTTCAAGTTGTAGGGCCAGAAACTGTTTTGCAGTCACGTTAAAATTTTAAAATCACAGATCATTTGTGTCACCTGAGTTCCTCTTCCATTTCTTGTTAGCACCAGTATTTCTGCCTTTTCAACTCTTCGGAGAACGTTTTTAATCCCCCAAAGTTGCCTAAGATGATAAATAAGGTTGAGCCCAGTGTCAGTGGGAATCGGGGCTGTTTTCCAGTTCCAGTTTTTGTTAGTTGGCAGTCTGGCAGTGTACACATCACTCATTGCCCCTCCGTTTTTTTTCATTTTGTTTTTCTTGAAAGAGAACCTCTTGTGTAGCTGGTCTGGAACTGCTTCTGTCTCAGCCTCCCAAGTGCTGGAATTGCACGTGTGCCATGACACTTGGCTTCCAGTTATTTATTTATTTTTCAGTAGCTTTGTTGAGGTACAATTTGTACACAATACAGTTAACCCAATTTTTCTTTTTCTTTTTGCATACCCAGAATTATGCAACCGCAACAAAGTTTTAACATTTTTTTGTTCCCTTTGAGAGAAATGATGTATTCATTAGTGGTCCCTGCCATTCCTTGCCTGTCTTCTCCCCCCCCCCGCCCCTCCCCCCCCAGCCCTAAGCAACCACTCTTCAATCTTTACAGATTTGCCAGTTCCAGTTCTGGACATTTTGTATAATTGGAATTAGAGAATATATGTTTCTTTCACTTAGCATACTTTCATGTGTTGATCCTGGAATTTTATTCCCTTTTTGGTTCCATGACATTCTATTGTATGGATATACCACATTTTGTTTATTTTTTAGGGAGTCTGTGAACATTTGTGTTTTCACTTTTTGCTTGGTATGAATAGTGCTATTATGAATGTTCACCGAGAAACTTGTTCCCATTGGCGATGTATGAGGGTTCTAGTCCTTTCACTGGAGATCTTATTTACCCCCATGTTTATTAGTACGAATTTGTGATACATAATGGTTACATTAACTTGGGAATTTTTTTTAACTTGCAAATTTTGTACAAGTGCATAGTGCATCAACTTCACAGTCCTTTCCCCTCTTTGTCCGCTCACCCCTTCTTAGTTCCTCCTGCCTAACAGCATCTCACCCTTTTTTTTTTTTTTTTTTACAGGCAGGGTCTCACTCTGTAGTCCAGGCTGGTCTTATGTAACCCAGGCTAGCCTTAGACGTGGCAGTTCTCCTGCCTCAGCCTCCCAAGTGCTGAGATTACAGGCATGTGCCAGCACGCCTAGTTTGTGTGGTGCTGTGGAATCGAACCCAGGGTCATTTGCTTGCGAGACAAGCGCTTTAAATGCTGTGCTATTGCTCTAGCCCCATCTCACCCTTTTTACTCTTATTTATACTTTGTATTTGACTATCAGAAACCAAGTAGTATTTAATCTTCTGAGTTTGATTGACTTCACTAAGCATAATGAGGTCAAGTTCTCCCTTTTCTTACAAGTAGCTCAAGTCTGTCTGTGGCAGAGTAGCACTCCATTCTGTATATATATTATTTCTTGGTGCACTGGTCTGTTGATGGCAATTTCAGCATCTCCCATGATTTAGCTATTAGTCATGCTGCTGTAAACATGGGCATGCGTGTATTTCTCCTATGATGCTTTTTTTTCCCCCTTGAGACATAGTCTCACTCTGTAACATGCATCACCACACCCGGCTTATGTGGTGCTGGGGAATCGAACTCGGGTACTTAGTGCCTGCTAGGCAAGTGCTTTAACCACAGAGCCATTCCTCCAGCCCTATCTATTTATTTATTTATTTATTTTTGTGTCAAAGTCTCACTCTGTAGGCCAGGGTAGTCCTGAGCTCACTGTATAGGTAGGTTCGGCTGGCCTTGAACTCAGTGCAATCCTCCTGCCGCAGAAGGGCTGGGATTTCAGGTGTGCGCCACTACGCTTTGTGTGGTGCTGGGGAATTGAACCTAGGGCCTTGTTGTTGCTAGTAAGCACTGTAACTCTTGAGTTATTTCTCCAGTCCTGTTATATGGTATATTTATCTCTTTTGAAAAGATACCCAAAAGAGGTATTGCTGGGTCAAATAGAACACCTAGTTTTAATTTCTTGAGGAATCTCCTGAGAACTGTCTATTCATTTCAGTTGCCCATTTTTAATTTTGACTTCAATTTTGAGGAGTCTGTTTTTCTTCAGTTTTCTGTATAATCTAGTTATTAATCTGCTGTCTGAGGTGTAGGTGGTAAAAATCTTTTTCCTTTTATTCTCATTCTGTATCTGCCTCCTATTTTCATATCATTTTTCTTTTCTCAGAACATTTCCTAGCTTCAAAGACATTAAAAACATGTATCTATTTGATATATGATATTTGATATATGTCTTTTTATTTATATATATTCAATATATAATGTTTACAGTGAACTTGGGTATGTTGTGCACATATACATCACATCAATATTACGATCCCTTCCCCTCCCCATTTTTGGCCCTCCCATCCCCTCCCCATTCCCCATAACTCCCACTGTCACACTCATTTGGTTCTACAGAATGCCCGTGTGCTGTGTTTCCCAAATCAGAGAAACCACATGATGTTTAACATAATGAATTTTCTGCGTCTGACTTACTTCACTCAAGTAACCACTTATTAGTTCAGTTTCCCACCCCCCCTAGAATGGGCTGCAGTGGCCATATCTTGATGCTTCTTCTCTGGGTCCAGCAGAGCCCTTTATTGGGGTGATTTGCCAAAAGTTCTTTTTTTCTTTGTTGAGATTCTTTAAGATACGTGTGTCTTATGATAAAACTTTATGTAATTAAAAATGCCATCTTTCCAGAGAAAACATTGTTAGTCTGTGTGATCTGATATTTATACTTGTTATTAGAAAGGGAGCATGCAGTATGCCTACCTTGCTGCCTGTGTGGTCATTAAATAAAGTAACTTTAGCATTCTTCAGTTTTTGCCATGGTCAGTCATTTTAATCATGTCTTTTGATGTGACATAATTTATTTATTTTTGAGACAAGGTCTTGCTCTGTGGCCCAGGCTGATCCTGAACTCCCTGTGGAGCCCAGGCTAGACTTGGATTCACGGAAATCCTCCTGTCTCAGCCTCACAAGTGCCTGCCTTATGTGGTGCTGGGGAATCGGGTACTTAGCGCTTGATTTAGTGCTTCAAGTGCTTTAACTGCAGAGCCGTTTCTCCAGCCCCATGACATAATATAAATAGAACTTTACAGATAGACCTTAATGTCTTTCCAGCTTTAATTATTTGTTAATTCGGAACTATCCGTTAGTGCATACTGCCATACACATTTGCACACTGAGTGTTTTCCTTTCCTATTCCATTTATTAGGTGTTGGACTCTTTAATGTTCATATGATTCTAAGAAAGATTTAAATTTTTAAAAGTTCAAGAGCTTTATTAGGTCTTAGTGTAAACTTCCCAAAAGTTATATATATGCTTTTTCTATCATGGTTTTTTTTTTTTTTTGCAATGTTAGGCTCTTCTTGTGAAGGTAGTTTCTTTATTTTTCAGTAATTATATAGAGTAGTTTACTAGAAATAGAATGTCTGGATCAGAGTGAAGTGCTTAAAATATTGAAGGTGTTGCCAAGTTGAACTTCTAAGAAAGACTATATTAATTTGTTTAATTTAAGAGTGTATGTTGCTGGGCTGGACATGGTAGTGTATATCTATAATTACAGCCCTCTGGGAACCTGAGGCAGAAGGATGCAAGTTGAAGCCAAACCCATTTTTATTTTTGATTTTTTGAGATAGGGTCTCAGTAGGTCACTAAATTGCCTAGGATAGGCTTCAACTTGAGTTCTTCCTGCCTCAGCCTCCCAGAATGTTGGGATTATAGACCTGTTCATCAAACCTGGCTAATCTTATAAAAATACTTACTTTTCTTCAAGTGCTCTTACCTTTTTTTTTTAAATTTAAATCTTTTCTTGGGGCTGGAGATATATTCACATGGTTAAAGTGCTTTCCTAGCAAGCACAAAGCCTGAGTTCAATTCCCTTAGTACCACTTAAGCTGTGCATGGTCCAGACCAGTCATAAACTGGCTATGTAGCTCAGGCTGGCCTTTGCCTCAGCCTCTGGTGTGCTGGGATTACAAGTGTGCACTACTACTCCTAGTTAATGTGGTACTGGAATCCGGGGCTTTGTGTTTCCTAAGCAACCAGCCCCTCTCTTATTTTTTTGAGATAGGGCCTCACTCAGTAGCCCAGGCCGGTTTGGTTCAGAAATCACTATGTAGCTATTGTGGTTTGGATCTGGAATGTCCCCCAAAAGTCTCATGTATTTGAACATTATGGATTGTCTGTGGAACTGTGTGCTTTTGGGAGACTGGGACCTTGTCTGGAGGGATGAAGACTGGATTACAGGTGTGTGATGGGGGCTTATCCCACCTTCCATACCTGGATCCAGGAGGGGCTGATCACATATATATATATATATATATACTGCTGCTTTCCTCTGAAGTGAGACTGGACTTGATGGGACTTGGCTTGCACTTTGTAATGTTGTGAAGAGCTGCCTCTACCTCGGCCATGTACTTCCGCTGTTGCCAGTTGTCCTTGAATAGACTGTAACCTTCTGAAACTGTGAGCTAAAATAAACCTTTCCTCCCATAAATTTGTGCATGTTGGGTGTTCAGTCACAGCAACCAAAAAGTAACTAAAACAGAAATTGGTACTGTGAGTGGGGTTGTTGCTGTACTTTACCTGATCATGTGGCTTGGAAGCTTTTGGAACCAGTTTGTGGGAGAAATTTGGAAAGGTTTGAGAATGCCAGCTGGAGAAGGCATGGAGTGCTGTGAGCCAAGCTTGATGGAAGATTTCCATCATCAGAGCTCAAAAGACTAGAATGCTGATAAAAAGTATGGATTGGAAAGGCTAGGCTCAAGAAGTTTCAGATGGGAAGGAAAACTGTATTGGCAAATGGCCTAAAAACCATGTGTGCTACGCTTTAGCAAAAAATGTTGACATTTTGCCCTTGTCCAGAGAGTTTGCCTGAAATGGAGATTTAAGGGCAGTGGACCACTTAATCTGGTGGAGGAAATCTCCAGGCAGCCAGATATTCAGGCTGCCGCTTGGGTACTGTTTGTGGCTTTTAGCCAACTCTACGGTGAAAGATAGGAGACAATTGACACAGAGAACAGATGTAAGTCTGGAGTGAAAAAGCACATGCTTGTTAAAGAGACTAACATTAAACAGAAGCCAAGTACCTGAAATCAGGACTGTAAGAAAGAGGACTTCATGGTGTCTCAGCAAACAGTAAGATCCACCCTTTACTGTTTAAAGGGTGCAAAGGCAAAAGAACTTGTTCTGTGAAGAGTACCCCAGGGCTCCCTGTAGGGCCAGGGAGGGAAGTGTTTGCTGGAGTTCGGTTCCTGGGATTTCCATCGTCCAGGCACCCAGAAGCTGCTGCTGCCATGGCTAAAGGGAGTGAGACCACTGCTCAGGGTAGTGGTGAATCTTGGCAATGTCCATGTGGTCCTGGCTTTATAGGCTCACAGAGTGCAAGAATTGTGGGTTCACAGAGGCTTCCACCAAGATTTCAGAGGCAGGCCTTGGAGGCCAAGCAGTGTGCCCCTGGAGGCGGGGGGGTCAGTGTGTGAAGTTGTGAAGGAGAAGCCTAAGGTACAGTGGAGAGCCTGAAAAATTGGAGAAGCCAGGAGCATGGATCGTCATCTGAGAAAAGCTGCAGGCCATGAGTGGATCCAGCCCAAAGGAGAGAAGATAGAGATTGCTGCAAGCAGCAACACTGAAGGGATGGGGCCACCTGAGCCTTTTGGAGTTCATGTCCCTCCACAATTTACTCTGGTTGCTGGACATGGAGCTACAGGATTTAACCCTTATCGTGCTGGGTTTAGACCTTGTTTTGGTCCAATTACTTTCTATCCTCAAATTCCTCCCTTTTGGAATGGGAATGGTCATCCGAAGTCATTGTGTGTTGGAGGTCTTTAACCTTGAAGAGGAACTCTGTTTATTGTGGGGAGAAACTTATTGCATTTCTGTTTGTATGCAGTGTAGTTGTGCAATGTTAGGCATAATTAGGAACTTAGCTATTGTGTTTGAAAATTAAGTATGGTTCAAGGAGCCTTGATTTTCATAGGATCTCACAGACCTGAGAGTTTGTCTTACGTCTCAGAGACTTTGGATTTGGACTTTTTTTGTTTTTGTTTTGTTTTGTTTTGTTTTTTAGTAGCACTGGAACTGTTAAGACTTTGGCTACTCTTAGAGGAGGACTAAATGGATTTTGCATGGGTAAAAGAACATGAGTCTTTTGGGGCCCAGGAGCAGAATATTGTGGTTTGGATCTGGAATGTCCCCCAAAAGTCTCATGTATTTGAATGTTATGGATTGCCTAAGGAACCATGTGCTGTTGGGATATTAGGGTGGATTACAGGCATGTAAAATGGATTACAGGTGTGTAGTGAGGGCCACGGTTTCCACACTTGGATCCAGGAGGGTCTGATCACTGGGTTGGGAACCTGGAAGAGAGAGAGAGAGAGAGTGAGAGAGAGAGAGAGAGAGAGAGAGAGAGAGAGAGAGAGTGTATATGCATGCTGCCACCTTCTTCTGAAGTGAGACTGGACTTGATGGGACTTGATGGCTTCCTGTTTGTAGTGTCCTGAGGAACTGCCTCCACCTCTGCTTCTGCCATTTACTTCCACTGTTGCCAGCTGCCCCTGAATAGACTGTGACCTTCTGAGCCTGTGAGCTAAGAGAAACCTTTCTTCCCCTAAACGTGTGGATGTTGGGTATTGAATCACAGCGATCAAAAAGTAACTAAAACCGTATCCCAGGCTGGTCTTGAACTCATGGCAGTCCTCCTGCCTCAGTTTCCTGAGTGCTGTGATTGTAGATGCACACCTCCATGTCCAGCTTCTCTTTTTTCTTGTTCTTCTTTTTAATGTCTGTGTGTCTCCATTTTCTTTAGATGTCTACCTTATTATACTGGTCCATTTTGATGGAAAGCTTTCAGTCGGTTTTTAACCTCTGTCTCTCGCTCGCTGTCTTTTCTGGGGACCGAACTCGGTGGTCTCATGCATGCTAGTCAAGTGTTCTATTACTGAACTACAACCTTATCCATTTTTAGTTTATGATACAGGCTTTCCCTGATTTCCCCAGGCTGATTTTGAACTCGTAATCTTCCTACTTTGTCCTAACAAGTGACTGGGTTTGCAAGTGGGTATCACCACACTCAGCCAAGTTTTTTCTCTTGATTTAAGAGGCTATCTTGTCATTTACAAAACCCCTATGTAGATACTTGGGTATATTTCTGTAAGTTCATTTATTATGCTTAACTTGCTTTGAGATTGAATAGCTTTAATTATCATTATGGCTTTCTACTACTTAAAGTATATTTGAAAGGCCAGCCTTAAGCACTCTTAAACGTCTTCACAGATGTGAAGTACTGTCATCTCCCATAGTAAATTGTCATCAGTTTCACGAGAAACACTTGCATCACTGATTAAACATTTAATCCATTCTGTTAGCTGGCACTGTCTTGAAGCTATTCCCCCCAAAGAGTTTTTCTATAACGTACTTACTTCTGACATCACTTTGTAGGTGTCTTTTAAGAGACTCATTTTATAACTTTGGGAATTTCTAGAAATACGACATTTTTCTCACAGTCTCTTAATGTAGAATACAGAGAGACTAGGTGCCAAGTTACGTTAGCACCCAGTTGTTGTCAAAGTGAAAAGATATTACTTAAAAGTGTTTGTTACACAGAATTCTGTGTAGCCAACTGGATTTCCCACATTGTACATGACACGTTCCAGCTTCGCTGTGTTGAATTGACTCATTGGAGTGACTCAGGTGAGGTTCAGGTAGCATTGAGTCATCGCTTTGCTTTTCTTTGATGCCCTGGTCTCTGCTGGACGTCACATTTCATAGACTCTGGTAGAGCATCGTCTTTGGACTTTTCTGACTTGTCTTTGTCGCATAGGATCCAGTGCTAGGGTTTGTATTCGAGAATTTTAAGGCAGAATTTAATCTAGAGAAACAGGTAATGAAAAGGGAGGATATGCCTAATATGTTAAAAAATCCTTGCTTTCTTTTAGATTTGACTGTTACAGAATGCCCCAGAGAAATTATTCTAAGTAACTGAAAAGTTAATGAGTCTATTTCCATGTGTTTGCTTTATTTTTTTTTTCAAAATAAAGAAAAACAGGTTTTAACAGGCTCACTCACGTTTTCCCCTAGTAAGCTTACCCACAGATTTTAGGATTACTACTGTTATGTTATGTTTTGTTATTTATTTGAGATAGGGCCTTGCTGTATGTTCCTGAAGTCACTGTGGAGCCCAGGCTGGTCTTGAACACAGTGCTCTTATCTCAGCCTTCTGAGTGCTGGGATTACAAGTATGTACCATCACACCTGGCTTTGTAGGATTATTGGGATGATGATGATGATGATGATGATGATGATGATTAGAGATGGAGTCTCACTGTGTTGCCCAGGCTGGATTCCCAACTCCTGGGTGCAAGGGCCAGGGCTTCAGTTGTGTGCCAGTACTCTTGGCCTCATTTAAAATTATTAAAGGAGAAAAATATCTCAAATAGGTTTGTTTGGGACTCTTAGTTTCCACCCTGGGATTAAGTGCCACTGAAAATAACTCTGGAATAAAGGGTTTTCGATGTGGCTCAACCACTTGACACATTATTCATTCTACGTGGGTAGAAAATGAGCTTGCTTGCTGGAGCTGGAGGAATGGCACAGTAGTTAAAGCATTTACCTAGCAAGCTCAAGGCCTTGAGTTGATTCCCCAGCACCACATAAAGCTGGACATGGTGGTGCACGCCTGTAATCCCAGCACTAGGGAGGCTGAGGCAGAAGGATTGCCATGAGTCCAAAGCCAGCCTGAGCTACATAGTGAGTTCAGGATCACCTTGGGCTACAGAGAGAGACCTTGTCTCAAAAAAGGGGGAAAAAGTGCTTGCTTTGCTTTCAGTTATATTTTTGTTTTCTCTGTGCTAGTCTTAACTGAGAGATTCTTATGCACTTAACTGTTCCAGTACACCAATAAACAACTTAGTAGGTGATATCAAATGTTGATTTATTACTCTTGAGATTTACTGTGCTTGCAAAACACCTGTCCGTTAGGTAGTTGGCTTTTGTGTTTGAAGATTGCTCCAAAGAAAGCCCATAGCTATTGGGAAAACAGAGAAGGGGAAAAGAGCCAGTCAGCAGATTTCTGTATGCTTTCATGGAAGAGATTCCCAATTAGAAGGCTCTCTAGCCTAACCTCCTTGGCCTAAAGTGACCTAGCCCTTCATTGTGAATTTCACTGGGGTTTGGGATTGCTGTACCAGCAAGGACCAGGTCTGAGGGTGGAAGGAATAGTCAGAGGATGAAGCTCAGAGTCAACAAAGTACTGCTTCATAGGCTGCATCCAGAAATAACCACTTGCCGGGGGACAGCAGAGTGGAGGTGGCATTAGCTGCCCTGTAGAGCAGTGTTTCAGGTCTTTGTGTGTTATGCCGGTATAGTTAAAGTTGAGGTTAAGGCAGTATCACTTAAAATTTAGATTTGCGTGAATATTGCCTTGTAAAATTTATTTACCTCTGTTCAAGAGTTTGGAGGGAATATTTGTCTGCCAGGTTGGTGAAAATTCTCAGCTCTAAATAGGGACGTGGCCTGTATTAAAGTCATCTTTTTTTTTTTTTTTTTTTTTGAGGCAGAGTCTTGTCCTGTAGTACAAAAGAAAAGCTGGTCTTGAACTAAGTAGCCCAGGCTGGTCTCAGACTGAATGGCCTCGGCCTCCCAAATTAGTGGTGGGATTATAGGTATATGCCACCATACTCAGCTGTTATGTAGTGCTGAGGAATTGAACCTGGGCCCTGCATTTCCTAGGCTAGGCAAGTGCTTTAACCGCTGAGCTGTGCCCCAGCTGTGGCCCTTGAAGCTCACATTAGTGATTTGCAGACTAGTATGTAAACTTTTTACACTCTAAAAGAGGGAGTAGATTAATAGAGATATATGTTTACTTGTATATACCTTATGACATACTAGATTCTAATAATTAGGTAATTTTGAGTGATTAAGAGGCAGAATTTGGGCAGGCCCCCATGAGACAGGCTTGTAGTTCCAGCACTTTAGGAGGCTGAGGCAGGAGAATCAAAAATTTGAGCCCTGCCTGGGCAATTTAGAATCTAATGAAATTCTATCTCAAACAACAAAAGGGGCTAGGAATGTAGGGTCAGAGCAACCACCCTGTGTTAAATTCCCTACAGTAAGTGTGTGGGGGGAATCAGAACATAATATTTGGTTCAGAAAAATTAGCTCTGGAATTCATCCCTAATATGCCCTGAAGGTGGGAATGTTACAGTTCAGTGAGTCCTTCTCAGGCTTCCAGTAGAGCCCTGAAACAATAAATTTTAAGAGTTATAAATAACATTGAATGTGGAAACGCATCACACATAGAGACATAATTAGCAAGTCAGGAAGTTTCGCTAGAAGAGATAAATTAACTCTCATCACTTGATGGAATGAGATCATGGAAGGGAGTGCAGTTCTTTTAGGTGGCTGTAATTGTGATGTGGAAGCTGGTCCAGGAAGTGAGTTGGCAGGTAGGTTGTCATCCTCATTAAGGGCTCAACGTATTTCTCAGATTTTTAATTGTATGAGGAGATGATTTTACATCCTCATTTAGGGAACTCTAGAAATTTTAAATTTAAAAGCTACAAAAAAGCAAGATACAATGAGAAGTATCCTGCCAAATATCTCCTGATCATCTGGGTCCCTTTCCTGTAGGAGTCAGTATTACTAGGGGTTTGTTGGTCTTGAAGTATTTTTATATATATACAAGTAAATATACATGTCCATTACTCCCTCAAAAATAAAGTGTAAAAATTGTATCCTAGTTTGCATCTTTTTTCCCACTATTACTTCCTATTCATATTATTGTATAGATTATAATAAAAATGCTACATGGTAATCTGAATGAAATGATGTATCTTTTTTTGGTCATTTAGCTGTTGAGTTTTCAGTCTCTTGCTAATAAAAAATGAGGATATTTTTATACGCTAAGGCTTTATTTTGACAAGTAAATATTGTCATATAAACTGGTTACAACTAAATTAAGTCTACTAACATGTTCACACACCTCTTATTTGAGCCTTCCTGTGACCCTGTGAGGTAAGCACAGTATTTTATTTTAATTTTCGAGATTCTAGGGGTGGAATCCAGGGCCACTGCATGGTAGGCAGGTCCTCTACCATGGAGCTACATTCCCAACCCTAGCACAGTGCTTTATATGGAAGGATGTGGGTCCTCTCAAAATAAGTCTGAGAACCAAGGCCAGAAGACTCTTATTAGAATGTCTTTCCACTTTACCTGAAACACAGATACAGTTTGGGTCTGTAAATGAAAGAGGTGGGAGGAAAAAAAAAACAAATAAGACAGGCATGAGGGAGTGGGGGATGCACCTGTCATTCTAGAAATTAGGATCTTTCTTGCCAGGAATGAGAAGGGCTGGATGGCAGCCTCGTGACAGAATGTCGTGCTCTGGCTGCACCTTGTAGCATGCTAGTGTGGTAAGCCTGAACATGGGGATTGTCAGAGCGCCCAAGAAAGGTCTGGATGGAAAAATAAAAAGTCTGTATCGTTTGTTGAGGGACTCAGGCGTGGTGGCACAAGTGTGTAATCCTAGCACTGAGGCTGGAACAGGAGGATAATGATTTCAAGGTCAGCCTATACTATAGGAGATTCTGTCTGAAGTAAGCAAGCAAACAGATTTGCTAAAGGATGCTTTTGTCTTCAGGCTGTAAAATAGGAATGTAGATAATGGTGAAAACACAGGATTTTCCTAGAAGCCCCAGTAAGGGAGGGGCTGGTAGCATGTTAATGACAAGGAGCCACTGTGCCGTGGGTCATGTTTTAGCCTGAGGACAGTATTGGGAGAGAGCCTTCTTCCTCCCTAATGATACTGTGCAAGGATAGGTAAGTCATGTCACAGCTGGACGTATTAGTAATGAAGACATGGAAACTGATTCGTGTTTCATTAAATAGTTAAAACTCCCTTGGTGTTCTGACTATAGTCCTCTCTTAATTACCATATGCTAAATGCCTACTGTGTTCTGAGTATATCATATAATTCTCAGCATTTTCTTCCACAACTTTACAGTGTAAAGTTAGTATATCTAGTTTTAATAGGTCGCGCGTGTCCAGCACCATAGACCACACACATACACACAAAAGGCGTTTGGAAACAGGGTTTTCTTGTGGAGCTCAGGCTGGCGTGTCTTGCCTTAACCTGGGCCTTTCTGTCCCAGCCTCTCATGCTCCTCATGCACCTCTGAAGCAGTGCAACTGAGGTACATAAGTAGGTCTGTGTATGCAAGGCTCTTGTTCTCTTCACGGTACCAGGTGTTAGGCACCAGATTGAAAACTGGATTCCAATTTCGGCAGTACAAAGTCAAAATCTTACCAGTAATAAAAGTATTAATATGTAGCTAGATAACTTAGCTAATATAACTTGGGATGAAGGAGAGGGAAAGCTGAGGAAAATGACTGGTGGCAATGCCAAAAGGTGGTGACTCACTCCGGGTATCTATTTAATTTAAGAGACTACAGTGTACCTTTAAGATAAAATTCCCAGGGGCTGGAGGAATAGCACAGCTTTTAAAGCACTTGCCTAGCTAGCCTCAGGCCCCAAGTTATTCCCCAGCACCACGTAAACTGGGTGTAAACTGGGTGTGGTGGCGTATGCCTATAATCCCAGTTTTTGGGAGGCTGAGGCAGGAGGATTGAGGATTGCTGCAAACTCAAGGCCAGCCTGGGCTACTTAGTGAGTTCAGGATGAGCCTGAACTACAGAGTGAGACCCTGCCTCAAAAAGAAAGGAAGAAAGAAAGATTCCCACTGTCCCTTCCCTTATTGGGGTGCTTGTCCTAAATTCCTTTGCCCAGGTTGGGCTTGAACTTTTGATCCTCCTGCCTCAGCCTCCCAGAACACTGGGATTACAGGCCTGTGCTCTAGGCTGAACTCTATAAAGTTTTTATAGGGCTTATATGGCGGTCACTGAAGGCCATACCTAGGGGTAACCAGGCCCTGGGAACTTTTTTGGTTGGATGGTGTCTGGAGCACCTGTGTACACTGAGGTGTACCATTGTCATAAATTCCCCTGAAGTTTGAGGATGTAAGAATCTTCTTGACTTAACAAATTTTGGCTTATGAATGTTGGACCCTACTAAATATAGTTGCTCTCAGTCACATAGCATTATCTTGCAGAATACGCCTTTTTTGGATAATACCTTTGATGCACTTCCAGCGGCCATTGTAGGGGAGTGTTAAAATGGAAGGTTGACATTTTGGTGAAATAATCACTTGGAAACTGTGATTCAGCATTACTCACTGTCTTTTCTACTAGGCTATATTCTCCTGTTCTTGCCTTAATTGTGGTGAGTCGAAGTCATTTGATTACACAACTACCAGAGACTGACCTTAGTGATGACTTGACCATGTTTCCAGGTAGTACAAATACTGGAAACGGGGCTGGTGGCGTCACTTAACAGTTAGATTTGATTCTGAGTTTGATTCCCCAGTACCACATAAGCCAGGCGTAGTGGCACATGCTGGTAACCCCAGCACTTAGGCGGTTGAGGCAGGAGCATTGCCAGTGTTCAATGCCAGCTATGTAGTGAGCTCAGGACCAGCCTGGATGACAGAGTTGACCCTGACTCAAAAAAGTCTGTCAGCTATTTAAGAGACTGAGTAACGCAAGTTTGAAGCCAACCTGGCAACTTAGTGAGGCCTCATTTCAAAATAAAGAAATGAAAAAGGAATAGTTTAATGGTAGCAGAATGTCCCTAGACTCAATCCCTTTATTGTAAATAACACAAAACAAAATCAAGCAACAAGAATGACAACAACAAACTTTGAACCCTGCGCTGTAGCTCAGTGGTCGAGTCTATCCCTGGGCTCAATCCCAAGCACTGTGAAAACAAGCAGATGATCCAGATCTCTCATGAGGAATGCCTAACTTTTGTCTCTACTTCTCCCTTCTGGTTGCCCTGCTTTATGTGGTGCTTTTACCACTGTGCTATTTCTCCAGCCCCTTCGTAGGATTTTCTTCTTCTTCTTCTTTTTTTTTTGTACATGTAGTTCTTCTTGACTTTTTTTTTTTTTTTTTTTTTTTGAGACAGAGTCTCCTGTAGTCCAGACTGGTCCTGAAATTGTGTAGCCCACGTTGGGCTCGAACTCATGGCCGTCCGGCCTTCATCTCTTGAATGCTAGGATTATAGGCATGTTCCACTCTTTGAGGTTTTTAGCTCTTGGCGATATATCCCTTCCACAGGTTAGCTACTTTAAACTTGATTCATATAGTTTAGTGCTCACTGATAAAATGCCTCTTAGTGTGGTTGAGTTGTTTAAATAATGATTGTCATTATTTGTGGTACTAGTGGTTCAATCCAGAGCCTTTGCACTGAGCTACATCTTCAGCCCTTGTTAAATTTTGAAACTAGCTTTTTCTAAGTCACTGAGTTGCCCAGGCTGGACTCAAACTTGAGTTTCTCCTCCCTAAGCCTCCCAGAGTGGTAAAATTACAGGCCGGCGAAGTGTATTATTTTATCAGCTAGAGTACAAGTTCCTGAAAGGCAGAGGTTGTCTTTAGTTTTTGTCCCCCACAATCCTAAGTGTAAGTGGGCAGTCAGAAGGGTTTTGATAGAGTCTCCTGTGCGTAGTTACATGCTCTTAGAGTTTAGGATTGCGAATGTGAGTATCTCTGTCTTATTTTCTTTTTTCTTCTGGGGGTGGAGACTATTGCTTAGTGGTAGACCGCATGCTTAGGGGGTGTCAGTTCCTGGGATCAATTCCCAGTACCTCTCCCTCCAAATCTCATTGTTTGCCTACCATTTTCCATTTGCTTCTGTTGGTTTGTGCTAAAAATGAGCAAATATGCCCTTACTCACTGACTGTCTGCATTTATACTGTTTTCTAGTGAAGAGATTGTATTTGAGGTGATGGGTTTATAGTTTTACACCTGGTTCCCCTCTGTCCTGTGAGGAATGTACTTCCTGGTTAGGGAATAGAATCAAATTCATGTCAACCCCTCAGCTCTATGTACAATTTTAGGGGCTTACATGCCAGTCGTTCTGAAGTGTTAAAGTCACTTAAAAAAATAAAAAAATTAAAAAGATAAGTCACTTAAAAGGGAGCTGACAGTTTCTTTAAACTTAAAATTATTATTTTTTTTTTTGAGACAGTGTCTCATTCTGTAGTTCAGGCTGGCCCTAAATTCTCTGCATCCCACATGGAGATGATTACAGTTGTGTTCCACCATGTCCAGTTACTTTTTCTGTATTGCTGGGTAATTGAACCCACAGCTTTGTACATGGTAGGCAAGTACTCTACTGAGCATGTCTTCCCCAGCCAAAGTTGAAAATTTAACTTAAAATGAACTCTTCACAGGGCTGGAGGAATGGCTCAGTAGTTAAAGCTCAGCGGTAAAAGTGCTTCCTGAGCAGTAAGTACTGGAGTTTATTCCCCAGCGCCACATAAAGCTGGGTGTGGTGGCGCAGCCTGTAATCCCAGCTCTCTGGAGGCTGAGGCAGGTGGATTGTCCTGAGTCCAAGGCCAGCCGGGGCCTTGTCGGAAAAAAAAAAAAAAAAAAAAAAAAAAGAACTCTTCAGGGAGATTAAAATAAATGGAAAGTAATCTTTTAATGGGACATTATTTCACATTTGTGTCATAGTAGAGATGAATACTCTTCTGGTGTAAGTCAGTATAGCATCATAAATGTAAGGAAGTGTTTTAGTTCCTTTTTCATTGCTGTGACTCAGTACCCAGCATCCACAAATTTAGGGGAGGAAAGGTTTATTTTAGCTCATAGTTTCAGAAGGTCACAGTCCACTTGGGCGGCCGGCAGCAATGGAAGCACATGGCAGAGGCAGAGGTGGAGGCGGCTCCTCTCGACATCACAAACAGGAAGCCACGTCCCATCAAGTTCAACCTCCTCCCAGCAGAAGGTAGCGGCATATGTGTACACACATACACACTCTCTCTCTCTCTCTCTCTCTCTCTCTCTCTCTCTCTCTCTCTCTCTCTCTCTCTCTCTCTCCAGGTCCTGTCCTAATGATCAGCCCCTCTTAGATCCAGGTGTAGAAGGTGTGGTAAGCCTCTACTACATGCCTGTAATCCAGTTTATATGCCTGTAATCCATCCCTCCAGACTAGGCCCCAATCTCCCAACAGCACATGATTCCATAGACAATTCATAACATTCAAATACATGAGACTTTTGGGGGACATTCCAGATCCAAACCACTATAGGAATAAAGCTATGTAATTGAAGTCAAGGTTCATAGGCTCCCTAAGTATCCCTTACTCCTGCTTTTTGAGATGGGGTCTTGCTAAATTATTCAGGCTGGCCTCAAACTTGGGAACCTCCTGCCTTGGCCTCCTAAGTGGCTGGGATTACCGGCCTGTGCCAATGTGCACGGCTTTTAAGTAATGTTTTGAGTGTTTCAAGAAGACTTAAATTTGTCAGCTTTTTAGTTACTAATTACCTTTTTTTCCTGTGGGAAAAAGTTAAATTGAGTTTTTGTTTTAAGGTACTTTTTAAAAATCGGCTGTTAAAAGAGTTGACAAATTAAGACCTGTGTAGCAGTAAATAATTACAAAGTCTAATAAGATAACATACTCAATTGTAATTCTATTTTGTGACAGTGCTTTTCAGCAAGAAAGAACTCTCACTTGTGGCTAAATACTGAACTGTCACTGAAGGTCAGCTTTCTCATAGATGAGCAGGAAGCATGCTGAACCAGCCTTCTTACTAAGATGGCTTTGCATTAGCAGTCCCAAGGCACGAAGCAAAAGGACTTCAGAATGGGAAGCAGTGAGCAGTGTGCTGTTTTTATTTAGATATCTTAAAGAGATAATTAGAAATGTGTTAGGGTTGTAGCAGTTTTGGTATTTCTCTGGGAAGAATGTGTGTTACAAATTGGTAACATGAACTTTTGGGTGCTAGAGATTAAATTCAGGGCTGCATACATGCAAAGCACAAACTTTCCGTATATATATATATATTAACTTCTAGGTAGTTAGTTACAACATATACTGAGGAACAAGTTTAAGTTTCACCACAGTAATGATTTCAGCATTAAAAACAGTGACGCTGTTTTGACCTTAGTTTTCAGCTGTAATTTCCTGACCTGCCTCTAAGAATCCTTACGTTTCCTCTTCAGACTCACCTTTCCTGGACCTTTCCGATACCGTTCTCCTTAGCATCTGATGCTAAAAGTTACCCGTGTTCTTGAATAGCTGATGTTTTTCTGATTGAACAGAGATGTGGAGTTTGTAGTGAGTGCTGTAGTATTAGGGACAAGTTTTTTTTTTTTTTTAATCCCTCTGTTAAGGTATCTTAAATTGGGCTGGAGGAATCGCACAACAGTTAAAGCACTTACCTAGCAAGCACAGGTCTCTGGGTTCGATCCTCATGCACCGCAGAAGATGGGTGTGGAGGTGTATGCGTGTAATCCTAGCCTTGGGAAAGCTGAGGTAGGAGGATTTTTGTGAATTTGAGGCCAGTTTGAATTTTGGCTACATAGTGAGTTTAGGACCAGCCTGGACTGCAGAATGAGTCCCTGCCTCAGAAAAAAAATCTTAAATATTATCAATTTTAATTTTAAGTTAAAACCTGAGTAATCTCTTCTTCTGATAGTTTTTACTCACAGTTTTCTTGGTAAGTCAGGCCAGAGGAATTGTTTGAATTGAAATGAGGTACTCCTGCAGGTCGTTTTGATTGCATCTGACCTTACTTGGCCTGAGGTCCTCAGAGGCTCTCAGCTCAGGTGCTGTAGAACTGAAGGCTGTGCAGGTGTCAGGTACATGTGTGGTGGGAGTTGAGCTATGGCATCTTTCCTCTTCTTCACTGGTGGGGTTGGCCAGACTCACTGGTTATGTTTCAGAGTAGTTATGGCCATGTCTGTTGAGGTGTGAATACTGGTTGTGTACCAAAAACTTGCTTGAGCTGACTATTTTTGGGAAAGGAGAGGAGCAGAGTTTAATTCCAGTAACTCGTACTTCTTATCACTTTAATACGTTTGATCTCGTAATAGGAAAAATATTAGTGTTGACAGACTTACATGTAATATAGTCTGTTAAAAGTAAGGACCAAGAACCCCCTAAGTAGGCATGTAATTCATTACAGCTTTCAAAATTTCTGTGTGCTGGATTATAGGAAACCTGTAAAGGTAACTTCTGATTCATCTAGAGCAGAATTTAGTAGTACAACTTCAGCAAACAGTACCACTTCATGAGCTTTTAATATGTAGGAATTTTTAAAAAAAAAAAAATCCTATCCTAAATGTTCTAGTTCTTAGTCACTTTTTCTCGTAATCTCCAAACTTGGTCAGGAAATTCAGTTGATAGCTGAGATACCTATGTAGGATTTTCCTGCCGTGTCTGACAAACATTTCTCTGGAAAAACCCTTCCATCGGCAGACTTTTGGGGGCATAGATTTTCCACAATTAGCAATTTGCCAGCTGAAGCCTGTGTTTAGTCAGAGGTGACAAATGGCTTAAAAAATCCCACCCCTTGTTTAGAGACTGAGGAATGATTCAGAATTGAAACTCTAGTGAATTTTAAGTTGCTATATTTCCTTGAAGTTACTTTTAAACAGTTGCTGTCTGTTATTATTTGGCATATTTTGGACATACGGGCTCCATTTCAGGCCAATATTTGTGTTATGTTGTTAAATATCTTGACTGATTTAGTCAGTTCACTTTTGAACTGGAACTGGCTTCCGTCAGAGGGCTCTTGGGAACTGAACATACTGGGCTGTTTGGAGATGACAATATGTGACAAGTTTTTACTTTCAGAATTCTCAGTGTTGGTCTGAGGACATAGCTCAATGATTACAGTGCTTGCCTACTTCCCCAGAACCGCATAGTAGCTGGGCGTGGTAGTGCAGGTTTGTAATCCCAGCACTTGGGAGGCTGAGGCCGGAGGGTTGATAAGCGTTGTAGGCCAGCCTGGGCTCCATAGTGAGTTTAGGACCAGCCTGGACTACAGAATGAGACACTCTCAAAAAACAAACCAGCCAATCCACTGACCCGCCCCCAGAATTCTTAGTGTACATCTGTGTTCCCCACAGTCTGGAAGGTTGAGGTGGGGAAATCATAAGTTTGAGCCTACTCTGGACAACTTAGAAACTTAGCAAGACCCTGTCTCAAAATAAAAAATAAATAAGTGGGTGAAAATTTAGCTCAGTGCAAAGACCATAGATTCAATTTCCAGGACTCTCATGAATGTGTGGGGGGAAGAGTTCTTAGGAAAATTTTGGTAGCACAGAATATATTTTCCAAATGTCATAGTCTTTTGGGGTCAACATTGTCAGGGGAAAATCAGGAAGCTGTGGTTCATACTAAAGATACTGTTCTACCGAAATATTGATCTATTTTTACTTAAAATATTTTTTTTTGAGACAGGATTTCTGTAGTCCAGGCTGAGCTTGAACTCATGGCAGTCTCCTACCTTAACCTTCTGAGTGCTGGGATTACAGGTCCGAATCACCATGCCCAGTCTGTGTGGTATTTGAGAATCAAACCCAGAGCCTCACTTGAGGTTGCTAAGAAAGTGCTTATTATAGTACTTTATATGTATGCATATATACACATAATAGAGTACTCTTATTTTTGCATGTGTTTTTGTATGAAAGCATGTTTTTTTTGTAAAAAATGTCGACATCCAGGATTTAATAAGAGAAAAAACATGAATGTCCTTGACTCATTTTCACCTGAACCTTCTAGAAGTAGCTACCATTAACATTTGGGATGTGTTTCTTCCATACTCTTTTCTGATTTGGGGGGTTTTATTTTGTTCTAGTGCCATTTTTGAAACTCAATCTCTTTGCATGTGAGCATAAAAAATCTACTTCATTCTCTCCCATTTTTCTGTTAGCTTTTTCGAGATGAAGCTCGCTTGTCGTCCAGATTGGTCCTGAACTCACTATGTACCCTGGCTGTCTTTGAACTCAAGCAGTCCTTTTGCCTCAGCCTCCTGAGGGGAGTACAGGTGTGCACCACCTTGCCTGGTGTATGTGGTGCTGAAAATTGAACTAAGGGCATTGCGCTTGCTAGGCAAGCACTCTAAATGCTGTTTGTTTTTATTTTTATTTTTTATTTATTTTTTTGACAGGGTTTGGGGGGGGGGGTTTAAGACAAGTTAGTTGTTCAGTGGTCCAGGCTTTCCTAAACTCACTCTGTAGCCAAGGCTGGCCTCAGACCCACAGCAGTCCACCAGCCTCAGCCTCCCAGAGTGGTGGGATTATAGGCCTGTGCCAACAGACCTGGTTTTTCTTTTTAAAATGTAATTCTAATACCACCTTTGAGATTTGTGATAAGCTTGGGAATTTAATTGCAAATCTCAACATTTAAAATACTATCCTGTGTTTTCTTCTACTGATTTATAAATTTATTTTTAATGTTAACTTTTTTTTGTAAACAGTCTTGCTATATTGCTCAGCTGGCCTGAACTCTTGGGCTGAAGTGATCTTACTGTCTCAGCTTCCCAAGTAGCTAGAATGACAGTTTAGTATATAATTTTTGAGTCTGCATTTTCAGTATGAGAGAATGATCTGACTTTTTAAAAACAAATTAATAGCCAGTTCTAATGTTTTATCATTCACCTTTTATTTGAAATAATCTTGCTAGCAATATATCTTTATTTACTTTTTTGTGTGCTTGCATTCTATCTTTTAATTACTATAATTTTAGTTATAGTATTTATAATTCCTTATTTTTTGAGCAGACTGTCTTATTGTCAGCAAGTAATATTTCAGACTCTTATTTTCTTTATTTATTAACAATGTTGCTGAGTGGCTATAGTGAATGGTACTATTACATACAGTGCCTTTCAATTTTGATATGTGCAGAAACTTCCTGGTAATATCAAAGTACCAATTCTGTAGGTGGGGTGTGGGCTTGCGATTCTATTTCCAATGGACTTCGAGGTGGTATTGATTTATATGTAGGTTCATAGACCTTGCTTTGCATAATGGAACAAACATTTATTGAATACTTAATTGTTCTAGTCATTGTCCTGAGTGCTTAAGTGCTTTTAAATGTTTGAACTCATTTAATTTTTCTAACAACTCTATAATTGTCCTTGTTCTTTTTCTTTTTGTGGCAAGGTCTTGCTCTGCAGTCCAAGCTAGTCCTGAATTCACTGTGTAGCCCAGGTGGGTCACAACTTCTCAAGTGCTGGGATTACAGGCCTGCGCCAGCACGCTTGGCCCTGTGATTGTACTTAATTTACCAGGAAAGAAACTGTGGCTTAGCAGCATTTATAACTTGCCCAAAGTCTCACAAGCAGAAAGTAGAAGAACCACATGGCATCTAAGTAGAATTTGCACTCCTTACCTTTTGACTACATTACCTCATTTAATAATAGACATCATTTTCTCTTGCGGGGCTCAAATGGTAATGCGTTTAAGATTAAAAAAATAAATGAATGTACTTTATTACATTGAACATTTTGTGAGACCTTTTGAAACTGTGAGCTAAAGTATATCTTTCCTTCCTTAATTTGTGGGTGTTGTGTGCTGTGTCCTAGCAAGGAAAAAGTAACTAAGATAAGCTTTTTTTTTTTTTTTTTAAAGCCAGGGTCTTTGGTCTGTATTCCAGGCTGGCCAAGAATTTGTGGTCCTCCTGCCTGGGCCTCCCAGGTGCTGGGATTATAGGCATAGAGGCATATACCACTATTCCCAGTTACTTTGAACAGTTTTAACCTTATAGAAAAATTGAGCACATAGTACAGAGAATTTCAGAGTTTTACCTCTCTCGCTATCCTCAGTTTCCGCTAGTATTAACATCTTCCATTAGTAAAGAACATTAGTTACTGTTATTAACTCAAGTCCATAGTTTACATTGGGGTCTATATTTTCTGTTGTATATTTCTCTGGGATTAGCAAATACGTAAGCAGTGTCATACAAAATAGTTGTACTGCCTGAAAAATCCCTTATGCTTCTCTTTTTTATCCCTTTTGCCTTTGAATCCTTAGTAAGCTATTATCTTCGTAACATTCTTTTTTCTTTTCTTTCTTTCTTTTTTTTTTTTGAGACAGGTCTTGCTGTGTAGTTCAAGCGTGTCCTGAACTCATTGGAAAGCGAAGTCTGGCCTTGAACACAGTCCTGGCCTCAGTCCCCCGAGTGCTGGGATTACAGGCGTGTGTGCCACTAGTCTTGGTGCTGGGGAATTAAACTGAGGGCTTTACGCTGGAAAGGCAAGCAGTTTAAATGCTGAGGTACCCCCATGCTGCCATAGTTTTGACCTCATCACAATGTCATTTTGTTGGAAGCATATAGTATATAGTCTTTTCAGATTGACTTTTTTCACTGGGTAATATACATTTAAATTTTTTCCATATCATTTGTTTATTTATTTATTTTTTTGAGACAGGGTTTCATTATGTAGCCCAGGCTGGTCCTGGTACTTAGCACTTGACATAGCGCTTTTTAGGCAAGTGATTTTAACTGCTGAGCCATTCCTCCAGCCCCCTCTTTCATACATTTATTAGCCCATGTCATTTTAGTGTTGATATTCTCTATTAGATGTAAAGCAGTTCGTTTGCCCATTGACTTGTTGATGAGGTCCTTGGTTGCTTCCAGGGTTTAGTAATTAAGAATAAAGCTAGGGGCTGGAGGAGTAGCGCAGTGGTTAGAGCACTTGCCTCACAAGCACAAGGACCTGGGTTCACTTCCTCAACATCAAGTAAACTGGGTGTGTGGCCTGTCCTGGTCTGTCCTGGGACCAGACTGATCCATAGAGAGAGACCCTGTCTCAAAAAAAAAAAAAGCTACTCTAAATATTTCTGTGCAGGTTTTCACGTGGACATCATAGCTTTTCAACTTCCTGGGGCAAATACCAATTGCTGGATCATATGAGTGTGTTTAGTTTTGTAAGAAACGTCCTGTGGCTATGCCACTTTGCATTCCCACAACAGTGAATGATAGTTTTCTTTGTTCTTCCTCATCAGGATTTGATGCTGTCAGTGTTTTGGATTTTGGCTATTGTAATGTGTGTAAGGGCATCACATTGTTCCTTTAATTGGCATTTCTCTTTGTCATGTGATATTGAGGATTTTTGCAAGTACTTATTTGCCATTTGTGTATCTTGTCTGTTGAGTTGTCTAACTAAGGCTTTTGCCCCTTTTTTTTTTTTTTTTTTTGGAGACAGGGTCTCACTATGGAGCCTATGCTGGCCTTGGACTCACGGCAGTCCTGGGGTACTTAGCGCCTGACTTAGCACTTGCTAGGCAAGTGCTTTAACTGCTGATCCATTTCTCCAACGCAGCCCTGGCTTTTGCCCATTTTAAGATTGAATTTTTTTATTGTTGAATTTTAAGACTTATTTTGATATTAGTATTTCTCTCTCTCTCTCTCTCTCTCTCTCTATATATATATATATATATATATATATATTTTTTTTTTTTGACACGGTCTCACTCTGTAGACCAGGTTGGTCCTGTACTTAGTGGTGTACTCCAGACTGGCCTTGGACTCAGGACAATATGTCTGCCTCACCCTCCCGAGTGCTGGGATTGCAGATGTGCACCACCACTCCCAGCTTTATGTGATGCTGGGGAATTGAACTCAGGGCCTTGTGCTTGAAAGGCAAATGTTTTAACTGCTGTGCCATTTCTCCAGCCCTTTCATCAGATATGTTTTACAAAGATTTCTACCTGTGGATTGAGTGTGTGTGTGTGTGTGTGTGTGTGTGTGTGTGTGTGTGGTACTGGGGATGGAGTGAAGAGCTTTGACATTACATCTCCAGCATTTTATTTTACTTTTTGAGACAGGTTTTCACTGAGTTGTTAAAGTACCCCAGGCTGGGCTTGAACTGGATGTATTCCTGCTTCAGCTTCCCAGAGTGCTGGGATCAAAGGCATGTGCCAGCAGGACCAGCTCTTGTTAGTTTTTATCACTGCATATGATGCTTGCCATCCAGATGTGATCAGGTTAAGAAATTTTCAGATCTGGTATGGTAGACACGCCTATAGTCACAGCTGCTCAGGAAGCTGTGACAGGAGAATTATCAACTCTAGCTCAGCCTAGGCAACATACTTAGACCTCTCCTCAAGGAAAAAGAATCCTTTCTGTATTTCCCTTTCAAAGATTTTGTGTCAGGAATGGCTGTTCAGGAAAATTCTAGAGAATTATTTGGCAAAATGAATAGATTAACCTTTTTTTTTTTAGCCAGGTATTCTATTTTAATCTGGATCCTTTCAAGACACTCCTTGTTGTGTTATGCTTAAGAATGTAACTGAAAATATAACTGTTATTCTGTAGTTTACTTTTAATGTCTTTTGTAATTTCATGTGCCTTTAGCATCTATGTTGAGTGCCAGTCCATGGCCTCATCTCATTCTGACTTGGTCACCCTTGTCTCAGCTCTGTGTGCTTCCACTTCTCTAGAGTAGTTTAGGTCTAAGGCCAGATGTCCACCTCTGGAATCATAAAGTTGGAAATTTTAATCTTCGAGCACATTTTCTTGTCTTTTTAGTCCCACAGTTTGCTGATTCTATCCTTGCTTCACCAAGGCTATGATCGCCTTAAATCTTCCCAGATTCTCAGTTTGTGACATTCTTCCTGGCATCGCCTTGTCTCATCTGGACACTGTGGTTGGTCACTTTCAGTGAGTAATCAGTCTCCTAAGTTCTCCTACATCTTTGTTCATCTCCCACATGCCCTGCAGATCTCCAGCTGTGGACTAACAATGCTGTCCTTTTTTTGTGTTATGCTGTAGGGCCCAAAGAAATGATTTAATCATATTAATTTGTTCTATTACTAATTCATGAGTGCTAGCCACATCTGTGCTTGCTGTTCTCTGTAGCAGTCTTCTCATGTGTTGCAGTTGATTTCATCTCTTGTCCCCAGAATGACAGATCTTTCTGACTCACTACCCATGTTGCTTTGGCTCTGTACCCTCCTCCACCGCAGCTGGCTGCACACTTGGGCCGAGTGACCTTTTAAAAAAAGAAAAAACAATAAATCTATTGTAGTTTTGCCTTTATAGTGCATGTCATTATTTTAGAAAAAGATGAAATTCTTAAGTTTAACACATACATTCTGGTGTACTAGCCTCATCTGCCTCCTGTCAGTGCTCCAGCTTTATTGGGCTTTTCTCAGACTCTTAACATGCCAAGCTCATCCTTAGCATAGGGCTGTACTCTGTGTGTCTTGCTGCTAGACACCCTTTCTTGAGTGTGTTTGACTTGTGTTTGGCTTTGGGACTTAGAATACATATCACTTTCGTAAGGAGGTATTTCATAAACTTCTGTTTGCCTCAAGGTAGATTAGATTCCCTTGGAATAATAGTAATTACAGTAACAACAATAAGGCAGCAAGTATCTGAGTGTTCACTGTATGTCAGCGGCTGCTCTAACTACTCATCTTCTAAGAACTTTGGCTGTGTGGAGGGTATGTACTGTGGTGGGGTTGGGTTGTGTCTAAGGCTTTCCTTCTGACCAACAACCCCAGCCATTTTTTCACTTTTTATTTTGAGACTTTCTCACCACATCACTAAGTTGCCCAGGCTGGATTCAAATTTGTGGTTGTCCTGCCTCATTCTCCTAGTGTGCTGAGATTATGGTCTTGTGTTGCCAAACCTGCCAACTGTTTAGTTTTCATAGAAACTCATGGAGTTAAAGAGGTGGATAAGTGGGACCTATGGGTATCTTCATTTTTTAAACTGAGGACGTTGAAGCAAGGAGTTTAAGGTACTTGTTCAAAAGCATACAGCCATTTGGTGGCAGAGTTGAGATTTGAACTCAAGCATTTAGACCCCAGAGGCCTGTGCTCCAAACTGCTGCGTTGTTCTGTAATGGTCACATTTGTGTAAATTTTTCATTTTACTTTTGTTAGTGTCCTCCTTCTTGGCTATGCCTGAAGCTCCATGGGGCCAGAGATCACACCTGTTCGGTTAGTTTTTGATCTTGTAGATCCTGTAGATCCTAGTACAGCATAGGCTGTGATGGAGTTCTGGTAACTGAATGAATCGCAGCTGCCATTGTACTTGGTTGAGTAAATGGAAGCTCTCAGGGTGATCTTTTTGTTTCCTTCCACTCTGCTTCAAAATATTAAATCTCTTCCATTGAAACTAAAACTTGTATATTGTCTTAGTTATTTTTTTGCTGTGATGACAGAAACACCATCTACATATATATCTGTTGCTGGTCCATCTATAACATAAGAAGGAAAAATTTACTTAGCTCACAGTTCAGAAGGTCTCAGACCATTCATGGGTGGCTCACAGTAGCAGAAGTATACAGTGGCAGCCTCACTGGAAGAAGCTCTTCACAGCATGGCAGACAGAAAGCCAAGTGAGGGAGGAAGGCAGAACTAGCATATATCCCTCTAGGTCATGTTCCAGTGATCTGTCCTTTCCAGCTTAAGTCACAGTGATCTGCCCCTTCCAGGTCACACACCCAGTAATGTGCCACATGCCCATACTCTACTACATGCTGCTAATCTACTACATGTGTGCAATCTAATCTACCACACACCTGTCCACACACCTATCCCTCGCTTCTTAGTAGTACGTGGTTCAATAGGCATTCTACAACATCCAAATACATGAAGTTTTGGGGGAGACATTCCAGATCCGAGTCATAACATTTCGTCCTTGGTCCCCAAATTACTCATGTCCACCTCCTTATGCAAAAACATTTAGTCCTCCAAGAGTCGCCAGAGTTTTAATAGTTCTAGCACTGCTAAAAAGTCCAAGTCCAATGTCTCCTTTGAGATTGAAGGCAGACTCTTAGCTGTGAGCTCCTGTGAAAATCAGTGAAAACTTAAACATACAACAGCACAGGATAAAAATTCCTATTCCAAAAAGAGAAGTAGGAGGATAGAAAGCAGTTGGACCAAAACAGGTTCTAAACTCAGCAGGGCAAGGGTTAAATCCTGTCTAGCACTTGGGTAAGCTGTGGAGTGATGTGAACTTTTAAGGGCTTGGGTAGCCCCCACCCCTACTGCATTGTTTCTGACTGTAAGCTCTACAGCTTCTCCTTTGGGCTGACTCTGTTGACAGACTATAGTCTTCCTCAGCAGATGATCCATGTTTCTGTCACCTCCAAATTTCCAGAGTCTCCACTGCAGGTTTCTCCTTTACAGCTTTATGCATTGCCTTCCCAGGGGCATACTGCCTGGTCTCCAAGGCCTTCCATGACCTGACAACTCTTACACTCTGTATGCCTGTGAAACCAGCACCATGTGATGACGTGGAGGTCTGTCCCTTGGTAGAAGTCTGGCCCCCTTATGCTATGGGTGCAGCCTTCTCAGAGTGCCTGTGTTGCCGAAGTCCAGACAGCTGAATTCTGGCAAACGCTTCCTTTCCAGGCCCTAGAGGAAGCCCTGGGGTACTCTTCCTGGAACAGAATCTTCTGCCTTTGCACTCTTTAGTTGGGGGGTTCTTGCCGATTTCTGAAACACCCTCATGGCATCTTTTTATAATGCTGATTGCAAGTACTTCTTTTCACTGCTAATCTCTTTAACAAACATGCTCACTTTTGCTCTAAACTGTAAGAGCTTTACATTTTTTTCCTCTGCCATTTTTCTTGTGCTTCTGAGCATAGAGCTGGCTAAAGGCTGCAAACAGTACTCATGTGACAACCTGAACACTGGGCTGCTTTAAAATTTCCTCCACCAGGTTAAGCAGGCCACTGCCTTTAATCTCAGTTTCATTCAAAGTCTCCGGACAAGTGAAAATGCTGACACAGTTTTTGTAAAAGCGTAGAATGCATGCTTTCTAGACCAGTTACCAATAAAATCCTCTTTCCTGACTGAAACTTCTCAAGCCTGACCTTTCCGATCTGAACTTCTCTTGCCATTCTGGTCTTGTGAGCTCTGACCAGGCTTTCCCTTTGAGCTTGGTTCACAGCGTTTTAAGTCTCCTGTAGCTGGCATCATCACACCTTTCCGAACTCCACCCACAAACCAGTTCCAAAGGTTTCCAAACCACGTGAATGGGTAAAGTCACAATAATGACCCCCTTTCCCGGTACCAGTTTCTGTCTTAGTTACTTTTTCATTGCAGTGGTAGAAATATCAGACATGTATAACATAAGGGAGGGAAGATTTGTTTTAGCTCACACTTTCAGAAGGTCTCAGACTGTTCATGGGTGGCTGGCAGTGGTAGAAGTGCATGGTGGTGGCCTACCGGGAGGAAACTTTTCACAGCATAGCAGACGAAAAGCCAAGAGTGGGAAGAAGGCAGAACTAGCATATATCCTTCCAGCTAATGGCCCAGTGATCTGCCTCTTCTCGGTTAAGTCAAAGTGATCCGCTCATTCTGGGTCACATGCCCAGTAATGTACCACATGCCCATACTCTATTGTCTACCTGTCTTAGTTACTTACTTGTTGCTGTGACAAAATACCTGCCATCCACAATTTAAAGGAGGAAGGGTTTATTTAGCCTGCAGTTTCAGAAGGCCTCACATAGTCCATTCATGGACACCTGGCAATGTAAAAGCATACAGCAGAGGCTGGAGAGCTGCTCAACCAGATGCAGACAGAAGCCAAGTGAAACAAGAGCAAAGTGAAGTGAGGAGTGAGTTGATAGCTGAAGACTCAGGCAAGCTTGAGTTTTCCCAGGACGAAGCTGTAACAGTGTTTTTTCTTCTTTCTTTTAATTGCTTTAAGCTGCCAGTTGGATCTCCTGCACCCAGGGTGGGTGTGCCCCCTCACTTTCTGGCCCACAAACCAAGAACACACACCTGAAAGCTTTACTCTGGGCATCCCTTAATCTCAATTTATTGACACAAGCCCTTCAAAGGTCAAATCCTGAACATCTGCCCTTTCCAGACAGACCCCTATCTCCATACTTATCCCACTATATCCAAATACATGAGACTTTTGGGGGACACTCCACATCCAAATCATAGTACCACCCATATGTCCATAATCTACTACATACTCCTAATCCACCACATGCCTGTAATCTATAGTCTGCCACAAACCTCTTCTCTACCGTATACCTGTAATCCACCCCTCCTGACTGTTCCACACCTCTTAATAGCACATGGTTCCTAAGGCATACTACAACATCCAGATAACATGAGGTTTTGGGGGGACATTCTGGATCTAAACCATGACATACATATTTTAAAATCTAACCCTGGTTATATTCTTTTTTTCTCTATAATTTTTTTGTAGTGGGGATTGAGGCCAGGTCTCACACTTTAGGCAGACATTCCAACATTGAGCGACATCCCTCTGTATTATTTTTTACAATTGATTGTGACACAATTCTTTGAAAATTTTAATTCAAAAATTGTAGAAGAGACGTTTTCTTAGATACACAAGGCTTAAGGAGGTGAGAGTAGTGTGAAGAAACCTCACAGGGACTCGGTAGACCTGGTACGTTGGCCACATATGAGTGAGTTCCAGATAGTAAAGCCCATTTGTAGCAGGTTTGTAATCCCAGCACTCTGGGAGACTGAGGCAGTAGGATTGCTAGTTTGAGCACCTTGCCAATTTAGCAACTTCAAAAGATCCTATCTCAAAAAAAAAAAAAAAAAAAAAAATAGAAAAGGGCTGGGGATATAGTTAGAATAAAAGACCTGGGTTCAGTCTCCAGTAACAACAACAAAAAAGTTAATTTGCTTATTTAATATGGAAAGAGACCTTATAGACAGTAAAGAGTAGTTCAGTTTGAGGCATACTCTGCATCGTGCTGTCTGGAGAACCTGGCTTGAGCACCACAGCCGAGATCTGTAAGGATAGGTGAGGTCCTTTGATGCCACTGAGTGGTGTAGGTGTTGGTAGGTGGGGCCTTGGAGATTAGCCCAAGGCTAACAGGGTGTTGCCCTGTCATAGCATGAACTCTCAGCATTCAGGAAATTGGCATCCTGTCCTGCATAGCTCCTGTAGCGCATAGCTTGCTGTTAGGTTGGAGAAGTATGCCACAGAGGGAAGCACCCCATGGCCTGAGTACTCAGGGTGCATGTCAAACTCTGGAGTAGCCCAGTGAGCAGACTCTGGGCTTCAATTCCCAGTGACCCCCACCCCCCACCCCAAACATGTGCTGGTAGCCATTCACTTATTTCTTGACAGAACTATTTTGATAATCTCTGAACTAGTATCCTGGCCTGTAGGCCACCCTCCCCCACCTCCTTTTTTTGAGACAGGATCTCACTCTGTAGTCCAGGCTGGTTTTGAACTCACTGTGGAGCCCAGACTGGCCTCAAACTCAGGGCAATTCTTCTGTCTCAGCCTCTGGTATGCACCACTATGCCCAGTTTACGTGGTGCTGGGGAATCACACTCAGTTACTTAGTGCTTGCTAGGCAAAAGCTTTAACCTCTGAGCTACTCCTTCAGCCCCTCCACCTTTTATCTTTTCTCCAGATTGGTAGTAGGCAGATCTGTTCATAGCAGTTGGTGGTAAAGGCCTCAGATAAGCACCTCTTACCTCAAACACAAAGCTTTGGAGTTTTCTTTTACAGCCTCCTCTTTTTCTTGGGACCTGTAGTGGAAGTAGACTGTTCTGTGGTGTCATCTTGTCTCTAAATCTCATGCTTTTGTCCCTGACCTGCTATTACTGCTCCTGTATTCTCTTTATGTAGAACGATAAACAGTCATTCTCTACAAAGAGTGTCCAAACTCCTATGCCAGCTTTCTTATCTGTCTGGTGAATTGCTGGTCATCCTTCAGTGGTAGATCACAAATATGCCACCTAGTCACTTCTGTCTTTAGTCTTAACTGCTCTCTAAGACAACAATAACTGGTTCTTCATTAAAAGGCAGCATAGAGGCTGAGGAACAGCACGAGTTAGAGTACTTGCCTAGAAAGCGTCAGACCCTGAGTTAGTTCCCCAGCACTGCCTAAGCAGGGCACCATAATTGTAGCACTAGGAAGACTGAGGCAGGAGGATTGCTGCAAGTTCAAGGCCAACTGGGATACATAATAAGTTCAGGACCAGTCTAGACTACAGACCAAGACCCTGTCTCAAAAAAAGAAAGAAAGAAAGAAAAAGAAAGAAAGAAAGAAAGAAAAAAGGCATCATAGTAATTAAAAATTCCTGACTATGTAGACATACTGCCCTGACTAATAAGTGAGCAGTAAAACTGGAATAAAACTGTTCACCCTCTTTGTGCCTCTGTCTACTAAAAAGTAGGTAGTTACTAGCCAGGTGTGGTAGTATTCCCAGCAGTTAGGGAGGCCGAGGCAGGAAGATTGCAAATTAGAGCCCATGGGGGCAAATTAGTGACTTAGACTTTTTCTCAAAATAAAAGCTGATAAGAAGGCTGGAGATGTGGCTCAGGGAGAAGGCGTTGAGTTCAACCCCTGTGCCACACATAGGGAAGGAGGATAATAGGAGTTCAGTTGTGAGGATTAAGTGCACTAATGTAGGAAAATGCTTTGAAAAAGGCCTACATGTACTAAATACTTTATAAAAATAGCTGTGACATTTATCCTTAAATCATTTCTCATATAACTAATAGCATTTATCACTGTTCCTTTGTTGCTTTGTTGTGTATTTTTCTCTGATACACTGTAGCTTCTTTGGAGGTGAGTCTGTTTTAATAATTATCTTTGTGTCATCAGCATCTGGCACACAATGGGATCCAATAAGCATTTGGTCAGTTGTATTGTTTGCTTAGCCCATAAAAAAACCCAGAGCCAACTATCAATTTATGAACATTGTGTCTTCTAGAAATGACTGCTTTCTCAAAGTGAGGCCTCAGTGGGCCTTTTTTTTAGCAGAAATTTGCTACCACAGTGAAGCTTCCCAGCTATAACAGGTGGATTGCAGCTACCAGCAGACATCATTGAGAGGAAATTGTTCCCAGAGCTCGACAACTAAAGGTTTTTAGTTACAGGTACACAGTCCATGGCTAGAAAGGCTCCTGTCAGACGCTTTGCTTTTTGTTTTGTTAGATGTAATGAGTAGAACTATCTGCCTATTCAGTGTGACTGTTATAAGCCTAATGAAGATTGAAATGTCTAAACTTTCCCTTTTGGAGACTTGGAGAAGAGTTTATTGTGTTAGAGAGCTCGTAATGAATGCCAGGTAAAGGCTGTTTATACAGGAATTCAGAGTATTTGGTCATGAAGCCCCCTCTGGTCTGGTTTTACTTCCACCCCTGAACTCCATCCTGTGCTTGGTTGGCTGTGATATTAAGTCTTTCTGCCTTTAGACTCTTCCCTCTGGCCTGTCTTGTCTGCTGCTGGTGTATTAAGCTTTCTGAAGCCCTACTTTGATTTTTCTCATGGATTATGAAAAATCCCCAAGAGCACCCATTGTGTATAAAGTAAGTTGCAAACTGTTTAGTTTGGTGTTCCAGATTCTGTCAGGATTCTCCAGGGAAATTGACCAGTGGTAGAGAGGTATATAAACATATATGAGGAAATTTACTGTGGAAATCAGCTGTCATGGTTATGGAGACTAAATCCCATGGTATGTCCTTTGCAAGCTGGAGAACCAAGAAAGTTAGTGGTATAATTAAGTAGTGTGAGACCTGTGAACCAGGGGAGCCAGACTTAAAGGCCTGGAAATGATAGGAGTTGTAGGCTGGTTTATGGCCTGGAGTCCAGAGGCCTGAACTAAGAACTGTTATTTTGAAGGCCTGAGGAGGTGAATAGCTCAGCTCAAGAAGTGGGGAAGGGTGAGCCAAGTGTAGTGATGGCACATCTGTAGTACCAGCACTTGGGAAGCTGAGGGTCAGTCTGTGCTAATAAGTTCAAGGTCAGTCTGGACTGCATATCAAGACCCTGTCTCAAATTGAGAATACAAAAAAAAGTTCTTCCTCTGTTTTCTTGGGATTTAACAGATGCCAACCCACCCCAGTGAGGATGGATCCTGTTTTTAGTTTACTGATTAAAATGCCTTTCCTCTCTCTCTCTCTCTCTCTCTCTCTCTCTCTCTCTCTCTCTCTCTTTTTTCCTCTTTTTTCTTAACGGAAGGTCTGTGTAATCCAGGCTGGCCTTCAACACAGGCCAACTTGAATTTGTGATTTTTTTTTGGTCTCATTCTCCCAAGTGCTAGGATGGTAAGCATATGCCACCATGACCAAGATTAAGTTTAAAGTTCCAGTTTGAAGAATATTCTCAGTTAAAAAAAAAATTCCCTCCCTTCTCTCCCGTTTTGCTTTTCTTCTACTGGATTGGATTTAGAGAAGTGGCCAGGAATCTAATGGACTCATAACTGTAAAACAAATGAAATGGGTGATCAACCTGGATAATATGTTATCTGATCTTACAAGGAGGTGATGTGATTGTCTGATCATAAGATTGCCTTTACCTTTATCTTTTCTTTTCTTTGTACATTGCTGGTGGGAATGTGAAGTTGTACAGCTGCTTTGGAAAAGTTAAATGGTTCTTATTATGGAAAGCAATATGGAGATTCCTCAAAAAACTGAATGTAGGTACTCCATTTGACCCCGTGATACTCTTCTGGGGATCTTCCCAAAAGAGTTAAGGTCATCAAAAAAGAATGATGCGTGCATACCTGTGTTTGTAGCAGCACGGCTTATAATAGCTAAGTCTTGTAAGTGGCTTACATGTCCAACAACAGATGAATGCATAAAGAAGATGTTGTAGATATACAGAAAGGATTACTACTCTGCCTTAAAGATAAATTTGAATCATTTATAGGAAAATGGACACACCTTGAGACCATTATACTTAGTGAAATGAATCAGATATAGAATATCATATGGTTTCTCTAATATGAGAAAATCAAACCATAAAAAAAGTAGAAGATGTAAGAAAGTAAAAAGACAGACTTTGTGGAGAGGGGAAGGGCGGGGGAGGAGTGGGAAGGGGGAAGGGGAGGAAAAACAATCAAGATGTGATATTTAAGTGCGCCAGTTTCTCAAGCCAGTTGCTTTTATTATGTACCACACATACGTGCTAGTAAAGGAAAAATGTTTGGTAGTTCTTTAGGAAGTTAAACATAGTTACCGGGTGACTTAGCAATTTCAGTCCTAGAGATATACCCCAGAAATTGAGAATATTCACACAGAAGTATGTGCATAAAGAGTGGTATTGGTGTTATTTGTAATAGCCAAAAAGTAGGAACAACCCGATGTTCATAAGTTGATGAATGGATTTTAAAAAATACTCCACAGCGTATCTATACAGTGTAATGTTATTCAGCCATAAAAAAGGAGAGACAGCACTGGTAATGCTGCACCTCAGGGCACCTCGACAACCTTATGTGACGTGAAAGAAGCCAGATGTAGAAAGCCGTGTAGATTATGATTCCATTTGAGTGAAATGTCCACATCAGGCAAACCTAGAGTTGAAAATAGATTTGTGATTCCAGAGCTGGGAGGAGGGTTGGGGAGTGTGGTGGGGTTAAATGCAAAAGACCATTGTGGGTTCAGGAGTGGTTTGGGGTGATGGAACTATTCTGGAATGAGGTGGCTGCACAGCTTTCTGAGTATACGGAAACTACAGGTACTAGGTGTTGAACCCAGGGCCCCAGGTATGCCAAGCACTGTGCTACTACCAGTCTGGCCTCTTTTTTTTTTTTTTTTGGAGATAGGATCTCACTGTGTAGTCCAAACTGGTCCTGAACTCACTCTGTAGTCAAGGTGGCCTTGACTACACTGCAGTCCTGCCTCAGCCTCCCAGATGCTGGGGTTACAGGTGCTGCCACTACGACTTGGCCGATGTGGTGCTCAGGCATTGAACTCTAGTGCTCTGGCCTCTGCGCCATTCCTCCAGTTGCCTGCTGGCCTCGAAATTTTGACCCTCTTACTTCAGTCTCCCAAGTAGCTGGGTTTGCAGATGTGAGTCACAATGCCCCACCCAATTTTTTCAGCCCCATTTTTAAAGGGTAAATTTTATAGTTTGTGAATTATATCTAAAAATATATTTCTTCTCCATTTGCCTTGCATCAGGCTCAGATGTGGTTTGGAACTGTTCCCTTGGCATGATAGAACATGTGTGAAAGGTCTCTTATATTTTGAGCTCCAGGTGAAGCAGGGGATTAGTGGGAGAGGGGTGCATCTTAGTCAGACTCAGGCCTGGTAACCACTCAGCACCGTGTTATTCCAGTGGGCACAGCAGGTAGGAGATCAGGTAAGAATGGAACTGACATACGTGTGGCTTCCTTCTGCAGGGAAGGATTAGGTGACTAGACCTTGCCAAACTTTTAAAAAACTGTATACACTTCCCTAGAATACTAAGGTAGTTGTGGGCGTGGTTGACTGTATTTTTAATAAATATATTGTTAAATAGTTGAAAGTTCCTAAAAAATCTTTTGGCTTCCAGTCCAACTTAAATCAGTGGCCTCATGAGGTATTTTAGAGGAAGAGGATTCTTATACTGCTAAATGTAAGAACCCTAAACTCCTGGCATTCTCTCTTGGATATGTTCCTCACAGATCTGTTTTAGTAATATTGGGAGAAGTACACTGGTCTCATATTGAATTGTAAGGGACATTTTAACAAACTCTTTATCTTTAGAACTAGATTTATTTTTATTATTTTTTGTTTTGTTTTGTTTTGTTTGAGACAGGTTTTTATTCTGTAGTCCAGGCTGGTCCTGAACTTGCTGTGGAACTCATGGCAATCCTCCTGCCTCAGCCTACCTGGTGTAAGGATTATAGACATGTACCACCGTGCCTGGTTTATGTGGTACTGGGCCTTGTGCTTGTGATGCAAGTCATCTAACCATTGAGCTATACCCCCAGCCTAATTTTTTTATTTTTATTTTTTAAGGTTGGCTACGCACAGTGTCACAAGCCTATAGTACCAATACTCTGGAAGGCCGATGCAGGAGGATCACAAATTCAAGCCCAACCTGGGCAATTTAATGACTTAAAAAATGAAGGAAACAAACAAAAAGACAGGGAATGTAGTTCTGTGCCAAGGCCTTTGTGAATTATATCTAAAAATATGTTTCTTCTTAGGTTCAGTCCCTAGTATTATACATACATAAAAAAATTAAAGGTAAATTCAGACAGGTTTCCATCTAAGTGTCACTAATGACTTTTTCCTCCATATTTGTATGAAAATCTTTCAGAAATGGCACCAAGATGAGGTAAGTAGACACTGTGAGCCATTATTCTTTGGTAGACTGAGCTGTATTTATATTTTAAAAATAAGAAAATACATCATGCTGTCGTGATGAATAGACTTTTTAAAACACTAGGTATTGAACCTACGGCCTCTGCCAATGAGTTACATGCCCAACAACCCCAAGTATTTTTTTCTAGCTCAGTAAGACTTCAGTCTTGTCTAAAGTAACGGATGAGGAAAAAAAATAAGATTTGCCAAATTATACAGATATGATGGCCAAGAGCATGCTGAGTTGTCTTAGAGTCAAGCACTGTTGTTAATGTTTAGGATCCTTATCTCAGTCTTCACAGCAAACTTTTATCATTTGAATAGAAGCAAAGTAGGACAAGTTGACCTTTTCAGTGACTAACATTTTTCCTTAAACAGTTTTAGTGCAACAGACATATACTGAGTATCAATAAGTAAGCCAAGCTTGATGCTTTAGAGGAACAATTCAAACTAGAGTACATGTTCAAGGGTGTCTGGGCTAAGGTAGCCGTATAGATAATCAGGTTCAAAGGTTTTCACCGTTCATTTATATTGTTTCTTAGAATTGATCTGGCGGATTTTCACTAATAATGTCATTTTCAGCTTCAGCATTAGGTAGTTTGACTGATTTACCTTCTTTAATATAGCAACTGAGATTGAACCGTAAAACTATTGTTGTTGTTTGTGTTTTTTTGGTGAGGGGTGTCAGGGCTTTGTGTGTGCTAAGCATATGCTCTACCACTCAGCTACATCCCTAGCCAGGACTCTAAAGTTTAAAATTTTTTTTTCCTTGATGAAAAATGTTGGGTGAAGTGATCTGTACTATGTATGTATGTATGTATGTTGTGGTACTCAGGATTGAACCCAGGACCTTCACATTGTGCTACTTCCCCAGCCCATTTTTATTTTTTATTTTTATACAGGATTTCATTACATACGCGAGTTGCCCATCCTGAGATCTGGGCTTGTGATCTAGCTGCCTTGGCCCCTGGAGTGCTGGGATTATGAGCCTGTACTGCCCGGCCTGGCAACATCTGTCTTTAAAGTGACCAGGCTTGATGCTTTTTGATCCCGAGGAGAGAAACACTATTTCCTGCCCGAATGTGCTTTGTTTTTATATCATTAAATCTCTTAAGTCAGCAGTTTACTTTTGTTTAGTTGTATGTCTTGGCTTGTCTGAATGACTCATAATTAAAATTTAGTCACTGGGGTTCATAATTTTGTTTAAGCAGGAATTATAGGATAGAGACTGCCTGGCTATGTGTAGAATTCAAATGGTATGGGTCTGCTGTAGTTACTAAGATGGGTTTTTATGAATGCTAGACTTCTGTCTTAGTTGGCTTCCTTATCACCTACCCGCTAGAAAAAAACTAGAAAGTGAAAAAAAGAAAATAAAATAATTGTATTCTAAATTGATAATCAGAAAATTCCTTTTATCTACTTACATTTGTTTATATATTATATAAGAATGAAGTGCCTTTTTTGTTTCCTTTAAAATGATTAAAGACCCAGAATGGCTTATAAAAGCAGTTTTTTGCATTCCTTTGTTCATCATTGGCAGAATCATTTCAGAAACACTGATTCAGGACATGTGGATTCTGATCCATATCAGTAATTAATATTGATTTTTTTTTTTTGAGACAGGGTCTTGCTCCGTAGCCCAGGCTGGTCCTAAACTCACTATGGAGCCCAATCTGGCCCTGGACTCACAGCAATCCTCCTGTCAGTGTTGGGATTACAGGCATGCGCCATTATATCTGGCTTATTTGCTTCTGGGGAATCAAACTCGGGTACTTAGCACTTGACATTGCGCTGGCTAGGCAGCCTTTTTAACCACTGAGCCATTCCCCCACCCCCTATTGGTAATATTTGTTGTGGTCATTTATAGAATTTTTTTTTTTTTTGAGACAGGGTCATGGTCTATAGTCCAGGATGGCTTCGAACTCAGAGTGGTCCCAAGTTCTGGAATTATAGGTGTGTGTCACCATGTCTAGCTCATGTGGTGCTGGGGAATTGAACTAAGGGCCTTGTGCTTGTTCATAGGGCATTCATTGTTCTTGCTAGGTAAGTGCTTTAAGCACTGAGGTATACCTCCGGCCCCTGATACAGGTATTTTATTGAGCCACAACTATCATACTATGACAGAAACCTTCAAGTCAATTAAATATAAGCCAAGAATTTATGTGTCAGGCATTGCCATAAATGTTTAGGGTGCAAAAGTAAATAAAGCCTTATATTGTGTTTCTTTTTTTTTTTTGTCATTTGAAGTGTTGGGTAGAAAATAAATCTAATGATACCACAAAAATAAAGTTCAGAACCAAAGAGAAGGTAAATTAGATCAGGAAGCCAAGAGGTGGTTGAGCAATTATACGCAAACCCTCTGGCCGAGCAGCTCAGGTTAATCTTTGTCCCAGTAGTGACAGGACCCAGAGGGGAGTGTTGTTACCTTCAGGCTTTGCAGAAGGCCTTGTTGAGAGAGAGCAGGGTTAGGAGGAGGTCAGCATTTTTAGAAGCTGTCACAGAAATGTCACCTGCAGTTAAGTTTTGTAATGGATAGTGTGTTTGTTCTTTAGTTACATAAGTTACATATTAGCTAGATTTCAGTACTTAATTTTTTAAAATTTAAACCACACCCAATGGAAAGAGATGCTAAACATCCAGGATGAGAATGGACCTTGCCCTTTATTTTTATATGATAGTGGGTTGTTGTTTATATGAGAAATTATAGATTTAAATGTTGAGTTAGACAAAGAAGTGAATCGTAGATTGGAATTCCTGTATTTGCTTTCTGTCTCTACTTTAGCATTAAATGTTTACTGTTCCAGAGTTGTTGCATGGTGTCATGGAGGTTAGGGGGGACATGCTTTCCTGAATCCCAAACCGTTCTATTTCCCCATCTTCATATGATGTGGAAACTGACCAAATACTGAAGTTGAATTGGAATGTGGAGGTATTTGGGAACCCTGTGAGCGTTATCTTGGGAAAAAATAAGATTTAGTGCTCTAAGGGGTATACAAACACAGCTTCTTGACAGTAGCTTTTGATTTTATTGGCTCAACACATGTCATTGTTGCACAATACATAATCTTCCACTGTGGTAGCTAATGAGATACAAGACTGCATAATTACACCAACAGTTATTTTCCTTATAGAATTTGGCGCCTACCAAGTAAACAATTTTAAAAATTTATCTTAATTAGCTTACTTATGTGCCATCACTAAATGAGCAGTATATTTTTCTTCATATTGCTGCCCTTCATATTCTTAGTTGAGAAGATATTATTTTAGGCAGACGATTCATCATGCAGCAGTTTGGCCAGTTGGCTTCCCCTAATTAGAATGATGCACTTGCTTAGATGGAACCCACTGCTTATGACATACTACTGAAAACAGTCAGCATGGAGGAAGGACTTCTGAAAGGTAAACTGTTTCGAGGTTGTTTTAAGGTTTCTCCTCATTATGTTTGTTTATGCTTGTGTGTCACGTTTGAGGGATTGCTGGTAGTGGTGCTGGTAGTTTGGCAAAGGCCTTTGCTAAGAACTTGTGATGCCGGGCACTTTGAAAAATCAGATGCACGTGGATGTGCAGTAAGATAGATGCACTCTAGTGTGTTTCCTTCTTAACTCCCAGGACGTACTCACATGTGCATCACAGGCAGTGCTGGGGGTTAGCAGGAGGAGTGCTTGCTATTGCTAGGTGGGCAGGGCCTCTCACAGGCTCTGAGTGGAGGACGCAGCTTCTGCTGTCCTCATGGCAGCTGGGAGCAGTCAAGCATGCTCTGCTCACTGTGGCAGCCCATGGGTTGTAGATAATAGTTTGAGTAGGGAGCTGGTAGAAATAAGAGAAAATGAATATATAGGAAAGAAGTGAGCCAGTAAGGGGAAGATCAGAGAACAGAAAATCATAAGTTGGAAAGAAAAAGATAAAAAAAAATGAAGTAAGGATGAACAGGCTCCACCAGTCTCATTTCCTGATTAGTAAAGGAAAATGCCTTGTAAAATCCCTTGACTGCTTTAAGACCAGAAACCACAAGTGAGTTCTGGTGGTACTGTCAGAACACAGTCTGAAAAATTTTATTGTTAACACATGAAGCTGGGCCTGGTAGTGCAGGCCCATGATACTAGCACTCTGGGAGGCTGAGGCAGGAGGATTGCAAATTCAAGCCCACCTGGGCAGTTTAGCAGCTTAGCGAGACCTTGTGAAGGACCTAGGTTGGATCTGTAGTACTCAGAAAAGGAAATAACCCTACAAAGCATGCTACACATGGGGTAGGACTGCTTTAGTTGTTTCCCCTCCTTTCCCCCATACACACATTTAGGATAAAACAAAGTAAGATAGACTGCTAGAGTGATCTGTGGTCTTTTAAAAGTCTTTTAAAATAATAATGATTATGTGGATTTGTGAGATCATTCCCCCCCCCCCCAATGTATTTTAGTTTTATAATTTCCCAGTGTCTCTCAGCCTTTAAATATATGTTTTAGGTGGAAGCCTTTTTTATTTTTTAAAATTAAGTTTGGGAACTAATAGGGTAAGCACAATTACTTTATTTACTGTAGAACATCTTAAAGGTCTTGAAATACCATGTGGGAGAAAGGAAAAACAAAAAAAACCAAACCCACCGAACCAACCAAACAAACCAAACAGAACCCTAACCAATGTGCCCTGAGAGTGAGGTGTGGTTGACGCATGTAGTTTTTCTAAAATTTACTTGACCATCATGCATTATGAAGAAAGCTGGTATCTGAATCTCACTACCTGCACAGCTTGGCCTTCAGCATCTCCTGTGACTTGCTTTATTTTCTTTTTCCCTGGTCTCACCTCTCCCAACTGAGGATTTTTCCCATTTTCATTTGTGTATTGCATGTGGAGGAATATGAAGGTTACCTTCTATGTTAAAATGTAATGTTCTAGAGAGATAAGGCACAACGTGAAGACTTTGATGTGTTTCGTTCAGGGTTTTTTTTGCTAGGCGACAAGATTTATAGATAACTGTTTCCAAAAAGATAAAAAAAATTAAGAAGGTGGGGGAAGCATGGGAGATGATGGATGTGTTCATTTGCTTGGCAGCAGTAACCATTTCATTGTGTGTAAGTGCATCACAACACCGTGTTGACACTCTTTAAATATACCTTAAATATGTGGTGCTGGAGGGATGGCTCAGCGGTTAAACTGTGCTAAGTCAAGTGTTAAGTACCTGAGCACCACGTGAGCCCGGCATGGTGGTGCATGCCTGTAATCCTAGCATGTTCAGGAGGCTGAGGCAGGAAGATTGCTGTGAGTCCAAGGCCAACCTGGGCTACAGAGTGAAACCCTGTCTCAAAAAATATCTATATACCTTAAATATTTACAACAAAAAAGAATGATTGTAGTATGTATCTCTGCCCTCCTCCTGTGGGGTCGTCAAGTTTCCGGTTCACTGGTCCCTAACCTTCCCTCCATTTGTAGGTTTATTCACTGTTGCTGTCCCGTGATCAGCCTTTGCCTGAGCTCCATTTTTTTTTTAACCATACCACTACTTTGGTAAGGTTCGCGTCTGTCTTCTAGCTCAGTGTACCTCTTGCAACCTTCCTTGATTGCTCTAGTTAAAAAGTCTCTCCTTCCTCAGCACATCTGTAGTGTTATGTACAGACTGGTTTAGAGTATTCATGCATAGATCTAAGAGTCAGAAACAAGAGAGCTCGGTGCCGTGTTCCTCACAGTTCTGAGCGTCACTTGTTGCCACACGCAGAGCACTAACTCTAGCTAACACTTGTTTATTAAGTGCCAGGCACCGACCTATGTTACGAGCATTGAGTAACTTGCTTATTCAAAGTCTTGTACCAAGTCAGTGATGGAGCCAGTGCCTGAGTATAACGCTATGCCTTGTGTCAGCCTGCGGTACACCTTCCTATAGTAGGCGCTTGCCTAGTATTTGGGTGCATAAATGAGTGTGCGGAGGCCTTGGAAAAGAGCTGTTGCTCAGGCTTGTAAGATACTCCCCTCGACTCACCTTCATTTTGAAACTTGACACTTAACTAGCTGTGCCATAAGTTTCCAGTTAATAAAAGCAATTAACACAGGTTCAGGAGGATTGTGGGAATGGTAGAAAATGAGTGTGGAGATGTTGTACTTAGTCTTGAAACTGTGGAGGGGAGTTTTTTCTTCATTTATTAGTAGTTTGGACAAGTTTCGTAACTGTTCTAAACCTTATTCTTCTGTGTAAGATGCTACTCTGCTGGGCATGGTGGCACATGCCTGTAATTCCAGCACTCGGGAGTCTGAGGCAGGAGGACTGCCGTGAATCCAAGGCCAGCCTGGGCTATATAGTAAGTTCTAGACTAGCCTGGATTACAGAGTGAGACCCTGTCTTAAACAAAAAAGAACAAAACAAAACCTGCTACTTTTTTTCATTGTCTTTATAAGGTTTAAATCAGATAATCATGTAGAGCCCTGAGCATAATACCTAGTGTGTATTAACTGTTTAACAAATGTTATAGAATAGTAGATTTTAGTTTGTAAAAATTAGCTCTCTTAAAAAATACCCTTGAAGTTGGACCTTCCATTAACCAGCTTAATTATTAATTTTTTAAAAAATGATTTTACCTTTTTTGCAGTACTTAGTCTTTAATTCATGGAACATAGTATTCCATTACTTAGTTTATTCTCTATTTCACAGCAAAGAAATGAATAGCGGTTTAGGAGCTTGGCAGCAGGTGCTAATATTTTTCCTAGTCACTTGTACTGTCTTCAGAAACTCGGTGTTCACCTTGTGGGTATGGTCATGGAGGACAGGGGTTTTCCAGAGTGTTTATCATCTTGTCGGATAAGTGCTTAAGCCTTGTCTTTTTAATATTTTGAAATATTCAGAAATTGTTTCTTAAAAATAATTATCTTTATGGTTTTGACAGTAGTCTTCTGTCTGAGGAATAGCTGGCAAATATTTTTTTTCCCATTCTGTTGGTGTTCTCTTCACTCTTCTGATTTTTTCCTCTGCTGTGTAGAAGCTTTTGAATTTCATATAATCCTTTTTGTGGCCTCTTGGTGTTATCTCTTGTGCTTTGGATGTTTTATTGAGGAAGTCCTTTCCTATGCTTAAGTCTTCAATGGTTTTGCCTACTTTTTTTCCCCAACAAGCTCAATGTTTCCATTTTAATACAAAGAACTGAAAAAAAATTAGCCACTCCAAAATAAAGGACCCAATCAAAAATGGGAATCTGAAATAAATAATCAGTTCGAAGAAGAAGTCCAAATGACCAGCAAATACATGAAAAAATGTTCTGCATTTTTAACTGTCAGAGAAATGCAAATTAAAAAAACAGTGCGGTTCCATCTAACGCCAGTAAGAATGAGTGGTATTAAGAACTCAAAAAACAACAAAGCCTGGTAAGGCTGTGGGGAAAAAGGAGACCTCCTACATTGCTGGTGGGACTGCAAACTGGTACAACCATTATGAGAAGCAGTATGGAGATTCCTCAGAAAACTGAAAATCGACATTCCATTTTACCCAGCGATACCTGTTTTGGGGATCTTCTCCAAGGAGTTAAAAGTCATCATACTATGGTGATCCCTGCATATCCATGTTTATAGCAGCACAATTTATAATAGCCAAATCTTGAAAGAAGCCAATATGCCCAGGTACAGATGACTATTAAGGAGTATTACTTTGCCAGAATGACAGATTTGAGTCATTTGTAGGAAAATGGATGTACCTTGAGACCATTATACTGAGTAAAATGGGTCAGATTCAGAAAGTTAAATATCATATGTTTTCTCTAATATGAGAAAAACCATAAAAAATGTAAGAGATACGGAAGAAAGAAGATGGACTTTGTAGAGAGGGAAAGGAAAGGGAGGGTGACAGGGTAGGAAGAGAAAAGAGAAGTGTTATGTGAATTAAAAATAAATGAAAAAGTGGATGAATGCCTCCCAAAATATTACCTTTAAATCAAAACAATTATCTAGATGAAATTATAATCTGAGAATGAAGCATACCTACTTCTGATGTGTGCTTAGAATTTTAGCTTCTGTTGCACCATATATAAATGTGTTCTGGTTACTGTATATCAGTAGCAAACTTTCCAGTGCTATTATTAGTTGTAGAAACTGTTATGAATGTTGTTTCACTGTGAGACTTTGTTTTTGGTGTTTGTAATGAAGATGATAGGTATCAATTAATTTATGAAATAAAGTTTGCTTATTTGCTTTTTTTATGGCCTAGGGATTGAACCCTTGGCCTTCACACAGAGCTACAACCCAACTTTTTAGATTTGTTCTTTTTTTTTTTTTTTTTTTTTTTTTTTTTTTTTTTTTTTTTTTTTTTTTTTTTTTTTTTTTTTGAGACAGGGTCTTCCCAGTTTTCCTATGTTGTCCAGCTTGCATTTGCATTTGTGATTTTTGCCTCAGCCTCTCAGAGTACTGGGAGTATAGGCCTGTGCCACCATGTTTATTTATGCTTTTTCTTTTAAATTATACTTTCAAGAGTTAGGTTCTTCCTGTCCTTTGCTGAGAAATGAGAAATCCTAGTCTTTGTGCAGAGTGAAGTTGATTTCTTTGTTTGGTTGAGTGGGTTCAGATGAGGCTGAGGAAACATGAAAATTGCACTTGGAAGACTGGCAAAGGTTGAATTTAGGCCAAGATAGGTTAGTAATGCTACAAGACAGGACATTTTTTCCTTTAGAAGGATTGTCTGATATGTAAATTCACATATCTGGTGCAAATGGTTTTGGTCAAGGTTTCTGCTTTCTTTGGATTGAGGAATAAGACAACAGTTATTTGCCCCAGAACGCATAACATAAAATAGACATCAGAGGACTAGGAACTTTTGAAGTGGTATAATTTTATGGTTTCTTGATGCAGTCAGCATTTGAAAAACCACGTGAAAACAGAGGAAAGGTGTTTAGCATAGGAATTAGCGTGTTTCCTGGCAGGGAAACCTGCCTTTGAATCATTGGCTGTCTGGTGGTTCTGTTGATTTTTGTACATGTACATATCTGCACATGCTTGTATGTGTGTATATGCCTATACATGTGTGCATATGCCTGTAGTGTGAGTGTATGTGTGTACACTCAATAACATGTATGCCTATATGTATATGCATATGTGTGTACACCCACAAGTCTGTATACATGCATACATATGCCTGTACATGTGTGTGCATGCGTGTGTGCTTCTTCTGATAGACTCTCCTCTGTTTTTTTCCTGTCCAGGAAGATGTCTCTTTTTTTCTAGGGCAGTTACTTACTTAGGAGGCAAATTCAAAGCTAGTTTTTGTTTAACCACAGCTTCTTTTTCACGCACGGTTGTCTGACCCTGTTGGATCTCCATGCCTCCTGGCTTTCTTTATTGTCTGAGAGTGGCAGGAATCTGGTTGGAACCTGGTCTTATTACTATTTTCCATCTTGTTCATATTTATAGCTTAATGCTTATAAAGTTATCAGATTACACCCTTTAACCCTTTTCAAGAGAGTGATGACCAGGAGGACAGGAGCCTGAGTGTGGGGTGCAACGCTGCGGCTTGAGCTGCGTCCCACCACTCGTGCCCCGCATGCTGCTTAGATTGCTTCCCTGCCTCAGAGAGGCTTCCTCAGCTTATTCTGGCCTAAAATGATTGTTCCCTCTTTGAACTCCAGTAGCCTAATTGTCTGTGTGTCATGTGGCCATTCATCTTGGTTTGCTTTGTAGTATCTCTTGTGGTTGACTTTTATTGTTAAAGTAAGCTGCTTGAGGGCCAGGGTTGTTGCTGATATGTTAATGTAGTTCAAGTTTGGGCAGTTTACCAATTGGGTGAGACCCTGTCTCAAAACGAAAACTAAAAATGGACTAGAGATGGATGTAGCTTATGGTGAAGGCCCTGGGCTGTATCCCAATTACCCTTCTTCCTCTAAGAAACCCCTAAAGAATTATTATGAATTCTTTAAAATTGTATCATAATTCCTTTCCCATGAAATAGTGTTCTGTCCTATAAATAAGCATTAAAAGACATGGCCTAAGGTGTGTGGTTGTAATCAGCAGGGTGGGCATGGATGGGAAGGAGCTGTCCTCTTAGGTGTTAGGCCAAAAACCTCAATCAGACAAGGCAGGCTTAATGGTGTGGGCATAGGAACTTCCTGTCTGGGTACAGGATTTTAATTTATTTGTAGTATCGAGGAGTGATCTCTGTTTTCTGTGAAATTAAAGGGTATTCATGAGAAAGAAAAAATTACTGTATGAGTAAATGAAATCTCTTATACATATAAAGGTATGTGAGAAGGGCAGAATATTTACTCATGAAAGGCTCTCTATAGGGTTTGAAATGTTTATGTTTTGTATACTGATGTCTCTTTTATTAGTATTCTAAGCTAGTCCATAGGTTGAATACCATGGATATATGAATTTTAGTGTTATATCCTGTTGTTTGAAAAAAGCATTTACTAAGTGTTATAGCTCTTTTAGAATTTGTCCAGTGGACTTTCTTGTTTTCTTACCAGAGCCCCTCTGAAAAAAACCCATGTAGATTATAGCCTCAAACTAGAAATAATTAAATATTGGTGTAGATATATGGTAAAATACCATTCAAATAAAAAATGAGTTGCTAAAACATGTTGAATAAAAGAAGCCAAGCACCAAAGAATATTTACTGTATGATTCCATTCATATGAGTTACAGAACAGTAAAAATAAGTCATAGTGACAAAAGACCGTGATGGTGTCTTTTGGTAAATGGGTGGAATTCATGAGGAGAGGGTAAAAGGGAAATGTTTCAATTTTTTAAAAATTTGAAATGAGAATTGAGAATTGAATCCAAGGCCATCCTTGATTGGAGTGATGATAAATACACTTGTCAAGATTGATTAAGTGATGCGTTGTCATGTATATTTTATTGTGTGCACTCCTAGCTAGCTCTTAGGTGTCACACAGCAATCCAACGATATGGTTTAGTTTCATTTTGCCAGAAAGAAAATTTGGAGAGCTAAAGTATCTTGTTCATAATCGCAGACCTAGTCCAGGAATCTGTTTGATTACAGAGCCTTTGAGCTTAATACTTCCCTTGGTATGCACATTTAATAATATTAAGTATTGGCTTCTTAAACAGAGCATTCAGGTTTATTATATTTTTTATTAGGTGATTTACAGTTGTCTTTTTTTTTCCTTTTGAGACAGAGTCTCGCTGTGTAGTCTAGGCTGGTCCTAAACTTACTACATATACCATGCTGGCCTCAAACCGATGGCAGTACTCCTGAGTGCTGAGATTAGTAGGTGTGCACCACCACTCCCGGTTTATATGGTGCTGGGGAATCATCACAGGGCGTTATGCTTAGGCAAGTGATTTAACCACCCCCCCACCCATGGTTGTCATTATAAATATTACTTATGCTGAAGTATACAGCCATCTTTTCTCTTGAATTGAATGATTTAAATATTTTACTGAATTTTTGTTTTGTAATATTTCTCTCTTTACTGCTAGGTTGATGATGGAATTCTTAATGAATTTTTTCCTTCTGGTTCTCTTTCGTCCTTTCCCCCCTTCTACTATGCTACAAAGCTCTATACTAAACGTAATAGCAATATTTGTGTAAATTAAGATATCAGTAAAGACTCAAGAGGTCCTTCTGTGTAGGCTCTTTGGAGTGCTAGCCTTGCTGGTTCTGCTGCTCAGATCAGCCTGCCCTCCTGCCTTTCATTTACTTTGCTTTATGGTTTTGGTTGTATTCCAGTTAGAAGCATCAGGAATCTGGAGAAGTAGAGGCAGGATTTTTTAAAAAGTCGTTTTCAAGCCAGGCATGGTGGTGCAAGCCTGTAATTCCAGCACTCAAGTTCAAGGCCAGCCTGGGCTACGTAGTGAGTTCACAACCGGCCTGTTAACATGTCTACACAAGGAACGGAATGGGCTGACTCCTTTCTCTCTGCTTTCCTCCTGTCTCCTGTATGTCTTGGCGTGAACGCCAGTGTCCTCATCTTGAATCTTTCCTACCTGCCTTTGTGGTAGTCACAGGAGAGAGAATATTTCTTCGATCAGATTCTGAGTAGAATCTTAGTCAATGGAAAGATTCCACAAGGGAATCTATAAAAAGAAGATAAGTAAGTATTATTATTAATATTATTATTCTGTCTTAGGTCTCTTGATGGTATAATTTAAAAAGAACACTTCCTCCTTTTCGTTTAACATCCTCCTATCCATGCAAAAATTTACTCTTTGGATGAACAATCTGTCTTTCTTTATAGGTTGTATGCCAAATGTGTGCCTAAATGTAGTGTATTTTATTGAAATATTCGAAGCTCTTGAATTTCTTTTCACTTTTTATTTTGTACTGAGGGTAGGCTTTTTCATTTCTGTTTTAAAAAATCTATACAGGATGTTATATAATAGTGACTTAAATAATATCCTTTTTTGTTTTTTGCTTCCAGTGTTGCAGATCAACAGCTTTGTGCACACTGGGCAGGCATTCTACCAGTAAGCTTCGTCCCCACCCTGATGGGTTTGTGCATTGCTGTGGTTTTTCTTTTCCTTGTGATAGGGTCTTTCTCTGTACTCCAGGTTGAACTCACTATGTAGGTCAGATTGGCATCAAACTCAAGATAGTCTTGCCTCCACCTCCTGCTGCTGGGATCATAGCATGCGCCACCATGCTCAGCTTATGTGGTGCTTGCTGGACGAGTGCTATAACTGCTGAGCTATGCCCAGCCCGTTGCTTGCTGTGTTTAAAGCATAGTGAAGTGAATAAGCAATGTGTGGTGTGGTTTATGCTTTTACTGTATTTGATAACCTTCTTGTCAGAGTTATACAGGTTACTAGTTTAAAACAGAAAGTTAATTGACTTGTTTTTATAACTGTGCTATCTTGTTAGTAGGTGTTTGATAGGAATATCATAGCTAAATTTCGTTAACATTGCTAAAAAGTAACATGGTGATAACTTAACCATAGAATGAGTTACTTAATAGGACAGCACTTGTGGTGATCCTCCTGCTTCAGCCTCTGAAATGCTGGGAATACAGGTGTGTGCCACCATGCCCAGCTGTTTTCACCATCTTTATTCAGCATAGCATTGGAAGTTCTTGCCTGTCCACTAAGGCAAGAAAAAAAGTAAGGAAAAAAAGTCACAAGGGAAGAAACTTAGTTGTCCCAGTTTACAGAAGACGTGATTATCTACATAAAAAGGAGTCTACACATAATTTCTTATAATGTCTCAGAAATATGTACCTTAGCTGGGTCAGGGTCACAGAATATGAGATAAGCATAAAAATCAATTATATTTCTATGTGCTGATGGTAAACCTGTGAAATAAATACACCTTCACTTATAATAAAAATACTTAACATTTATTTATTGGGCAAGGTCTTGCTCTCTATTCCAGACTGGCCTCCAGTTCACAGCAATCCTCGAGCTGCCTCTGCCTCCCAAGTGCTGGGATTAGAGGTGTGCGTCACCACGCCTGGCTCCCACTTTTCTTAATGCTGGGATTGCAGGCTTATGCCACCACACTTAGCTTCCAAATGATGTTTGATGAAGATAGTAAAGTGATTTGATAGAGGAAGACAGCTTTGTCAGGTGTGCTGGAGCAACTAGCTATCCATAGGCCAGAAAACCAACCACAACGAAAAAGAGTTTTGGCCTAAACTTCATATCTTATACAAAAGTAGACACAAAACAGATCACAATCTTAAGTGTAAAATGTAAAGCTAAAAAACATTTAGGAAAAAACATAAGAGAAATCTTTAGGATCTTGAACCAGGCAAAGAATCATTAAAATTGAAACCAAGAGCATGATGCATCAAAGGAAAAACGGGCAAATAGAGCTTCATCAAGAACTGAAATGTTTTCTCTGCTGAAGACTGTGTTGAAAGGATGAAAAGATAAACTACAGACTGGGAAAAAATATTTGTAAATCACAGACTCAATAAAAGATGAGAGCAGTTGGCCTGCCATGTATGTGTGTTCTGTGTCTGTGGATTCAATCAAGTATGGATTAAAAAATGTGAAAACAAGGTCTGTATTAAATACACATCGATGTTTTTCTTGTTATTTTATGAGCAGTGCAGTGTAACAGCTATTTGCGTAGCATTTATATTGTATTAGGTAATACAAGTAATTTAGAGATGATTTAAAGCAGGGGTGAGAACATCCAGCCCATGGGCTGTATGATCAGGCCTGGCCAAACCACCATCACATTAGGGTGAGTTTATTTAGTGTCTTAACACACATAGTAGGCTTTTTAAAAGTTGATCATTTTTCTGTGGCTTGCAATTGATGTCATAAATATTGAAATGATTCTTAACAAAAAGAAAGGCTCCTTTCGCCTGATTTAAAGTATATGGGAGGTTGTGAATACATTATGTGTGAGTACTGTCCACTTTATGTAAGGCCTGCAGTATCCTTGGATTTTGGTGGTGGTGGGGTCATGTGGAATTTGGTCTCTCACAGATACTGCAGTGTAGCTAGAATATGTATGGAGCTTCAAACTCAGTATTAAAAGAACCCAGGTAGGTCAGTTAGAATTGGCACAAGATGTAAAGAGAGGTTTCGCTGAAGAGGATGTAGAGATGACACAGCACGTGAAGAGGTATCAGCATCACTAGCCATTGGGGAATTGCAAATGAGCTATCTCAAACTAAAGAATGTAATTTAAAAAGTAACATGTGAACATCAGTAAATAAGGAAATGCAGAAAAGAAAGCTAAAGTGGAAAATAAAAACACATTGTTATCTCTAACTTTGTATAGCTTCCATAGACTGTTTTGTGCTTTATGTTTTTGTGCTTTTTAATTTTACATAATTAATGACTATCTGGGGGTTTGTCCCATTCTTTTCTTTCTCTCTTTCTCTCTCTGTCTCTCTCTGTCTCTCTTTCTGTCTCTCTCTGTCTCTCTCTGTCTCTCTCTGTCTGTCTCTGTCTCTCTCTCTCTCTCTCTCTCTCTCTCTCTCTCTCTCTCTCTTTTAATGCGGTGTAGCCCAGGCTGGTCTTGAACTCACTGGTGTAGCCCCGGTTGGCCTTGGACTCAGGACAGTTCTCCTGCCTAAGCCTCTTGAGTGCTAGGATTGTAAGTGTGCACCACCACACGCAGATTTGTGATCCTGGAGAAATGAACTCAGGGCCTTGCTCTTGCAAGGTGAGCACTTTAACTGCTGTGCCGTTCCTCCAATCCCCCTCTCTTTTTCTTGAGACAGGGTCTCTCTCTGTATTACAGGCTTGTCCTGAACTGTCTTTATAGCCCAGCTGGCCTTGAACAGAGGGCATGCCTGATTGTGGTGCTTGGAGAGTCCAAGGGCTTTGTACTTGTTAGGCAAGCAGTGAGTGCTCTAATACTCAGTATCATGAATACTTTTCTGTATTGCTGAAAACTGTTTATGAATACTATTTTCAAAGGATTTGGGCTGGAGGAATAGCACAACAGTTATAGCACTTGCCTAGCAATCACAAGACTACAGAGTGAGACTGTCTCTAAAATAAAGTTTGCATTTTTATTATGGTCATACTATACTTCATTCCTTTGAGTTGAGTGTGAAGTTATTTTGTCATCAAGTATGGGCGTTTTAGCATCTTTGCTAATGACTTTGCCAAAATACAGAAGTAATTTTACAGTGTATGCCTTTTTTTAATTTTTTATTTTTTTGAGACAGGGTCTCACTCTGTAACCCAGGCTGGTCCTGAATTCACTGTGGAGCCCAAGCTGGCCTTGGACTCAAGGCAGTCCTGCTGCCTCAGCCTCCTGAATGCTTATACCCCTTTCTTGAATTTCGCCCATTTCTAGAGAAAAGTATTTCCTCCAAGAAAAGAAATGTTCATGTTATTCACCTTCACTCGAGTTTTCCAAACACTGTCCTGCCCCCCACCTCCAGTCTGTCCCCTTCTTAACTTTCTGACATTCTTTATTCCATGAATAATTTAGTTCTCCAAGGTTCTCTTGTCAGCCTCTTCGTGTTTACAGTCTTCTTTCAGCTAAGAACCATCCTCATGTCTTCCACTATAGCTTACACCCTGGTGACTCCTAAATCCCTTATTTCTTCTGGGTTTAGAAACCAGTTTCTGAACACACATTAGATATCTTTACCTTATGACTCATAGATAATGCAAACTTAAATCAGTTACGTAAAATTCAAGTCATTATGTTTGTCTAACCAAACCATCTTCTGCATCTCACTGATGACAGTGAATGTCCTATGCGGTGGTGAGTGCCGAAGTCTGGGAATCAGCCTACATTTCTCTTGGAATTTTGCTCCGCATTGCTTGTCAATCGCTACATTTTAAGATTTTGTTTCCCAGATAGCACTGTGACTTGTGAACACCCCTTTTACCTGTGGTAATTTGGGCCCTCACATTTTGGCTCGGCTGCGTTGGAGACTGACTAGCATGCCTATTTCTGGCTTTACATCCCTCTGCTCTATCCTGCAGGCTGAAACCAGCTTATCCTTTAAAGTATCAACAACAGCATCTTCCTCAGTTTTACCACCTGCTCTCTCAGGTACCATTAAGTCCATTCTCCTCAGTGTGGCATTGGTGGACCTGGTCTTGATTGCCAGGACTCCTGCCTTGTTTTTCCAGGTCATGTCTGGCCAAGGCTACCATGGCTTCCTTGGTATGTTAGATTTTTGGCTGGCCTTTGTGCCTTTGCTTGTTTGTCCTTCCTGACATGCTTACTCCCTCTCCTACTCATTCACCAGGGTCAGGTAATGGGATACCCCCAGTGGAAAGCAATCTCTGCATAGGAAGTTCAAGTCTTCCTCATCTGTGTCCCTGTTCCTTTTCCTATTTTCTATGTTAGACTGTTTTTTTTTTTTTTTTTTGTAGTTACACTGTCACTGGTCAGCATACAAATTAGAGTACCCACTCTTGAAACCACTTAGAACAGAACTGTGTGCTCCCCTTTTTTTTTATCCCTAGGACTTGAAAATAGTGGTTAACATACGATAGATGCTTAATAAGCACTTCTTAACTAGATAAAAGAATGAATAAATAAATGAATAAAAGGTTTTAGGCTAAAAAGAGTCCAGAAAGGATTTAAGGAAAAGTTTCAGACTTTGGAGTTATAGGAATGAGTTCTACCATTGTCTCTTAGTGCTTACATAATTTTAGACAAGTTTTTTTTTTTTCCCCTAAGTTTCGGTTCTCTTGCAAAATAGAAGCGGGAGTACGAGGACTTGTAGAAAAAAGTATAATAATGTGTTTTTAAAGTGGTAGATACTCTGCCAAATGAAGTTATTTTTTGGAATAAAGATTTCTGTAAATATACTTACCACATGAGTAATGCACTGTCTTCATTGAGGTAGGAGGAAAATTACTTAAAACTTTGGGTAAATCTACTCATCAGTTGCAAGATGAGCTTGCCTGATTTTGCTCCTGTTTGGTCGCACTGGTGGGACATTGCATCACTGGGGCATGCTTCATCACATGTTCAGATTCTGAAGATAGGTCAGGTGAGTCAGTTTTAGAAAAGAGGCTTCTATGAAAGCATCTGTGATACTTTTAGTCTGTGATGTGGAATTTCCAGGATGATGAACCATGAAGATGTTAAGAGTTCCATGTTATTGTCTAGTGTGGTTTGACTTTTAAACTGTTGTTGGTGACAAACTTGTATACGATTAGTCTGCTCTGTTTTTCATGGTTTTTTTTGTTTGTTTGTTTCTACAGAGATGTATAGTCAGAACAGTGATGACTAATATGTTTTCAGGAAATGCTGCCCTAACCTTTAAGTCTGGTGGGTTGCTTGTCATTTAAACCTTGAGCCTGTCCATTGCATCTGAATGACAGTATCTTTCTACCAATGAATTGTATTATGAATGTGATTTTATAAACATAGCTTTTTTATTTTTTATTTTTTAATTTTGGTACTGAGGATTGAAGCCTGGGCTTAATGGATACCAGACAGTCCACCACTGAGCTACATCTCCACCTTCTTTTCTTTCCTCTTTTCCTTTGAGACAGAATCTTGCTCTGTAGCCCAGGCTGGTCCTGAACTCACTGGTGTAGCCCAGGCTGGCCTTAGACTCAGGGCAGTCCTCCTACCTCACCCTCCAAGTGCTGGGATCATACAGGCGTGTGCCACTACGCTTAGCTTTAAGTGGTGCTGTGGAATTGAACTCAAGGCCTAACCACTTGGTCATTACGCCAGCCTTCCACCTCTTTTTATTTAGTGTCTTGCTGAGTTGCCCAACTTACCTTGAACTTGAAGTCGTCCTACTCTGCCCTCCAAGTAGCCAGGATTACTGGCGTGCACAGCCATGCCTGTCTTACACTGATACACAACGGAGTTTGTTAATTTCATTGTTTTCTATGCCCTACTTACTCGTTGAGGGGCACAACAGCTGGGGACCTGGTGGACACTGGGGCCCTGAATTGCTGGTACCCAGATTTTCTGCTCTTGGCCATGTATGACCTGTGGTAGAGACATGCTAATTAGGCTTTTGTTAATTATCAAACTGTATTTGCATTTGACTTGGAGGTTTAACAGTGTATTGTTTTAGGACATTTTTAATTGTCAAAAATCACGATTGCGTTCTGGTCAGTGTGTATACTTTCAACTGTATTATTTAGCTATTTGTTGCTTTTTCCCCGTCAAGACATTAACAGTGAGTGCATGGCTGCTCAGAGTGGTCAAAATCGTTTCATTAGTGCTGTAATGACCGTTTGTATGTCGTACTGTAGAATGCAGTTATGTCCTTTAGCATGTTTCCTCCTCTCTTTGGGCTTGCATAGACCATAAATTCCTTGCTCTTTGATATCATCTTAAAGATCTTGTTTTATGGCTAGGATTTTTTTTTTTTTCTTGGCAGCAGTGGCTTACGCTGAGCACAAGGGTTGTGTGAAGTAGTGAAAACAGCCTTGCAGAGACAGTCAGGGACGCACCACTGGGGTTGACTATGGACTTGACTCACCGCGTCATCTTGATTAGTATTAACTAATGATAAATAATTCAGATCAATAATTTGTATGCTATGCCACAGTTTCCAAAGCACTTTTACAGGATGTGTAAGTTACAGCCAGAGGTGCAATTTTTCCCATTTTATGAAGGTGAAACTAAGGTCCCAAGAACTGGAGAGATTTGCTCAAGGTCACATGCCCGGCAGGGCTGTTAGCAGGACTGCTCTTTGTTCTGCGTTTGCTTTTCTGTTATACCACACTGCCTCTCATTTTACATTTGATGGAATAGGAAATATAAAATGATGGATTGGGCCAGTTCAGTAATTTTTGAAACAACATTTACCCAAAGTCCTAGGATTCTCTAGTCCTAGGGCTCCAGGTTTGCTTGTAAAATGAAGATTGAAATATGAGGAACGTGTGTTAGGTGAGGCACCAGAGGCACACATTTGCTCATTTCCAAATAATTTCAAAGTTCTTCTTTTGGGTGTTTGCTATTACTGGTGAATGATTTTGTGTACTGTTAATGTAATAGGACAGAAAGGTGAAAAGGTGTATGATACAAACTTTTGTTTTGCCTTGTTTTGAAAAGGATAAGGTGGATTCCATACATATTTTTTAAAAATTGGAAGTTGGATATGGTAGTGTACTCTGGAGGACAGAAGCTGGAGGATCACAAGTTCAAGTCCGACCTGGGCACTTTAGTGACATAATGAGATTCTACCTCAAAAAAAATAAAAATGGCTGAACCCACAGCCAGGGCTGAACCTAGCTCCATGTGAGGTGTTGGGTTCAATCCCTAGAACAAGGTGGAAGGGTGTGTAATTGAAAACTGCGGTGTTAGTTAGTTTCTAAGGTAGGTTTCAGCCTGTAAATGTATGTAATATCACACATTTATTTTTTAGTAATGTTACCAGATGGGCCCATAGATGCTTTACAGTTTTACAGATTTACATCAGTTTAGAGTTACAGAGTGTTTTTTTTGACAGGGTCTCACTCTAGTCCAGGCTGGCCTTGTACTCAGGACAGTCTGTCTGCCTCAGCCTGTGGTGTGTGAGGATTACAGACAAGTGCCACCATGCCCACCTTTATGTGGTCCTGGGGAATCAAACTCAGGATCTTGTGCTTGCAAGGCAAGCACTTTAACTGCTGTGCTATTCCTCCAGCCCTAAAGTGCTATTGAAAGCCCTTTTTGACAAGATCCTGTTGTCTTAAAAAGAGGCAGAATGTCAGAACTGAACATGGATAATGATGTGTATGTAAATAGCTGTATTGGTAATGCATGTTTTTAAAGGCTGCTAGTTAAGAATGACAGGGTTTGGTGTTCCATTGGAATTATTCTAATTAAATAATTGATTTCGAGACAGGGTCTCGCTCTGTAGTCTAGGCTGATCCTGAACTCACTATGTAGTCCAGGTTTATTTTATTTTTCTGTTTTTAGGACAAGGTCTCTGCAGCCCAAGCTTGTCTTGAACTCACTGTGTAGCCCAGGCTGGGCCACGGACTCATGGCAGTCATCCTGCCTCAGCCTCCTGAGTGGGAGTTTCTTTTTAGAAAATACACATGTAGGCATGGTGGTTGTTAGCCTACACTGATGATCTTCAGTACCATTGGTTACTTTCTGTACTCTGCCAGTGGGTAAATCTGGAATTTCTACCAAGGAAATCTTTTTGCTTTTAGAACAGGGGTACTGTTATTAGCCTGTGAAAAAGATATATATTAATTTCTGTGTGCATGTTTGTAAAGAAAACAGATTTGTCTTTGGCTAACGTAGTCTCCTTCTGTGTGTGGGTGGCAATTTCTACCTATATTGTGGTTATATTTCCTTGCCTTTGTCTTTCTCAATAGGATCAGAATCTCATTGATGATGATGAGAGACTAATTTGGGCCAAGACGTTATCAATGTCATTTCCATTCATTTTTTCCCTTAACCTGCCCCAGAGGAGATCACACCAGGTGACTGCTGTGATGCTTTTGACCCAGAGATGGTTTTGCTTTAGTCTCTGCTCTAGAGCATCATAGCAGTTTGTGTGCATACAGGCAGCACGAGTGTGCACATTACCTTGAAACCTTTCCCTTTGTACTAATGGAGACTGTAAAAACCCTATGGGTATATAATTATTCAAAATTATTTAGTGTACAGAAGTTAGAAATGGAGACCATTGGAAAAAAAGAAAAAGTTCTTTTTTTTGTATAATATGGGGCTTATATTCTTACATCTTCCCATCTGAAGGGTTTTATTGTTAAATAATTGTCCCTGACTTGTATTTTTAAGGTAAAATTTCACACCAGGAAATGCACATATCTAAATATCTAAAGGAGACAGGAGATTTGTGAATCACTGTAAGTAGTGCCTTAACCAAGATAGAGAACATTTCTTTTATCCAGATAGTTTCCTTCTGCTTCTTTCCAGTCAATCCTATTTTATACTCAAATGTCAAATGATCAGATCTTTTTATTTTGTATTCGCTGGTAGTGTAAATAATATAAAGTAAAAATTAAAACTAAATTTTTGTTTATTTACAGGCCTCTTGTATGGGCAGGAAGTATTCAAAAGGTGGTTCCTTAAATTGATAGGGTCTTTGTTTATTTGTTTGTTTTTACAGGAGTTTGAGCCTAGGGTCTTTGCTTTAAGTTGCATCCCTAGCCCATTGTTAGTTTTGATTGTGAGACAGAGTCTTGACTAAGTAGTTAATGAACTCAGACTGGACTGAAGCTGATCCTTCTGCCTCAGCTTCCCAGAGTGCTAATACAGTCTGTGCCGTTGGCGCCACCAGCTAATGGAGTTTTTGATGATGGTTTGACACCGAAAATAAATAGCCTTTTACCTTTGGTGTAGGCTTTCCTTTAAAAAATAGGCCTTGAGCCAGGGGGACAACTTAGATAGAGCGCTTGTTCAGTGTGTGCTAAGTCCTGGCTTGGATCCCCAGCACAGAGAGCAAACAGAATGAAACAAACACAGAATTCCTAATGTGTGAAACTGACATCAGGATTTTTTGTTTGTTTGTTTTTTGCGACAGGGTCTCGCTCTAGCCTAGGCTGGTCGTGAACTCACTATGGAACCCAGGCTGGCCTTGGACTCACAGCAGTCCTGTCTCAGCCTCCTGAGTGCTGGGATTACAGGCATGCGCCACCACACGCAGCTTACGTGGTGCTGGGGAATTGAACTCGTGTACTTAGAACTGGACTTAGCGCTTGCTAGGCAAGCACTTTAACTGCTGAGCCAGTCCTCCAGCCCAGAATATTTTTTTAAAATTATAAAATGGTGAACAGAGGCAGCAGGTAGGTTTCTTTCTTTCTTTCTTTTCTTTTCTTTCTTTCTTTCTTTCTTTCTTTCTTTCTTTCTTTCTTTCTTTCTTTCTGAATAGTCTGTATACCTGGTAAAAGGCAGAGAGAAGACCCTTTAATTTCCTTTTTTTTTTTCTTTTTTGTGATATCAACGATTGAACTCAAGACCTCTTTAGTACTAGGCACGAGCTTTGCCATAGAGCTATAGCTTTATTCCTTTTTTAAAATTCATGTTGCAGTAGAGTCTTCCTAGTTGCCCAGGCTGGCTTTGGGCTCATGGTCCTTCTGCCCCAACCTATGTCCTCACTGTTTTGTGTCCCCAGGTTGCGTGCCCTTGCCCTTGTAAAACACCGTTTTTCTCACCAGGCTGCTATGAACTTTGGATGATGTTTGGAAAATTCTGTGTAAAGAGTCAAGTTCTTTTCAGGTGCTTTGACCAAGATGATTGAGCAAATTTGTACTAAGAGCCTGTCCTTTGATAAGTACCACCCTTCCCCCATCTGACTGATAATTCCATTTTTCCTTTATGCAAATAGTTCTGAAGATTTCGTGTCTAGTTTTCACTATACATGTAATAGGCTTTCCCTTCTGGTTTTAAAACTACCAAAGTCACCAGGAATGACCTGCATTCTTCTCAGGGTCTGTGCGTGTTGGCGGGAACTGGCCAAGATAGCTGTTATGCTTGCTTTTCTGAACACGTGGATGTAGTCTCTTCTGGCTTTGTAGTCAAACCCCAGTTTGCAAGGTTGTTATTCCTTCTTGTGTATTCGTTTTCTTTTAGCTACGAGTAGTTGATGTGGTTATTGTGGGGCTTTTTTGATGGGAAAGGTTCAGCTTTGAACTTACATTCTCTTTCAAGTAGAAATAGAGTAGCCCCCTATGGCTCAGTATTATTACTAGGTTGTTTTATGTTCTCTTATTAAGGAAAATGATATTATTTTGTGACTCTAGTGTTGGGTGTTCAGAATGGTTTCTTTATCTCCCGCCCCCCCCCCCCCCCCCCCCCCCCCCCCCCCCCCCCCCCTTTGAGACAGGGTCTCACTCTTGTAGCCCAGGCTGGTACTGAATTCACTGGTGTAGCCCAACTGGCCTTGGATTCAGGACAGTACAGTACGCCTGCCTCAGCCTCCTGAGTTCTGGAATTACAGGCATGTGCCACCCTGCCCAGTTTATGTGGTGTTGGAGAATTGAACTCAGGGCCATGGGCTTGGTAGACAAGTGCTTTAACCACTATTGTGTTCTTCCAACCCCCAGAATGGTTTCTTGAGATACCTTGTTCTAATGTTGAGCATTGTGTTCATCAGTGTTACTTATATTCATTTAGAAAATTACTACTTTATTTTATTTCTATTTTAATGATATTGGGACTTGAGCCCAGGGCCTTTCACTGAGCTGGAGTTGCATCCCCAGCTTATTTTTAGGTTCTGATTTTGGGACAAGGTCTCAGCAAGTTGCTAAGTTGCCCAACCAGGGTTTAAGCTGTCCTGCCTCAGCCTACCAGAGTGCTAGGATTACAGGCCTGTGCCACTGGGACTGACTTTCTATTATTTAGGAAGGAAGAAACAGCAGCTAACCCACCACTGGGCTTAACTTAAAAGTTTACTAGTAGTTTCAGGTTAATAAATATGTGTCTGATACTGGGTTTTTGTGTGTGTGTGTGTGTGTGTGTGTGTGTGTGTGTGTGTGTGTGTGTGTGTCTGCCTGCCTGTCTGCCTGTCTGCCTGTCTGCCTGTCTGCCTGTCTGTCTTTCTTTGGAGACTAAGGTCTCAGCAGAACGATGCTAATGAATGAATATAAGAGCATGCAATTGGAATATGGAATTCCTGCAGGCTTCATCTAGTCTTCGTTAAGGGAAGTGGAACTAACGTCACTGACTCTTACATAAAGATGCAAATCTACAGTCTCACTACTCTTGAAATCATATGGGGCATCTAAGGCTTCTTTTTAATTGGTGTCGACTATTAGGAAGCTGAATTAGATTCACACTAGCAGATTTTCCCGTATTCTTAGAAAGGATTTTAAAAGGGAGAGATAGAATGTTTTAAAGCCCTGATAGAGTGATTACAGTTTTCAAAGCCTTTATGTTTAGTCTCTTTAAAAATTGCTATATGTTTGTGACACATAATAATTGCGTTCATCTTGGGCATTGGTGCATATGATATTTGTTGGTGGATCTTTATTTGTTTCTAGTTTGGGACATTTATGAATTCACTGAGAATATCTTACCTCCTACTTTATCAAGATATAGTCAACAAGTAACATTTCTGTATATTCAAAACGTACAATGCAATGTTTTGGTACATATACACATTGTAAAATTATTACCACAGTGCAGCTAATTAACTTGACATTCTTGTAGATGTCTTCTGGTCTATATCAGTACATATTTCTTTTGAGGGGATACTCAGAAATGGAATTTTTACTAGGCTATGTGATTTTCTTATCTTCAGTTTGTTAGGTCTTGCCCAGCTTTTTCCTGCAGTAGTTAGAGCAGTTTATATTCTTACCTGCACAACAGCAGTGTTCTCATTGTTACGTATCCCAGTAGTAGTCATTGTCAGACTTCTAAATTTCAAATTTTAAACTTTAAAATTTCAGATTCCTCTGTATAGGAAGACTGTAGTTGTATACCTAAAGGTTGTTTTAGTTTGTACTTTTTACAATGGGAACACCTTATTATCAGTTTAGTGACAATTTGTGGTAAAGTCTTTTGCATATTTTTCTGTTGGATTTTTTTTAATACTTGTACCTTTTATGTGTGAGCGTGTGTACATATATATACCTCCCCCAGCACACACTATTTTGTGTAGCAGTGATTGAACTCGGCCTTGTGTGTGCCAGACAGGTGCTTCTTTATGTGTTTTGGATATGTCCCCTCTTTGGTTACACTTGTTACAGTCTCTTTTCTCTCTTGCCCGTTCGCCCCTAATGATGTCTTTTGGTAAACAAATTCTTGATTTTAATGTAATGAAACTCAGTGCTATTTTTCTGTATAATTAGTATTTTGTTTATAAAATTTAATCAGGAAGTTAACCTTCAATATTACCTTCTAAAGGTTTTATTGCTTTGCCTTTCATAGATTTCTTAAGGGTTGAAATGATTAGTTGGTGATACATAAGTAGGGGTTAGTTGGTTATATGTAATTAATGAGTAAATATGTATCATGACTCCTGCATCCAGGATGAATCAGCGGGAGACACAAACAGATATGAGACCTGGTCCCCACCCCAAGCAGCCTGTATTCTTTGTGTGTACATGACACCCTACCGTCAGCATCCCAGACAGAACAGTGGATCCAGAATCTAGATACTTAGCATTCATTCCAGAGACTTGGATGTAATGTTGCTTTTCTGACCTTAGGCAGATTTTTTTCTCTTGCTGGGTCTTAAGTTTTAACCTATCCGTAAATTAAGAGGATTATTCTAAGTAATGGTTCTTGATTTTGGTTCCTCAAATTAATCAAAGTAGTGGAGATAGAAGTGGAAGCCAATTTTTATTTTATTTTTATTCTTTTATTAGCGTGTATTTGTGTTATAGTAACAACCAGGAAGCTTTTTTTTTTTTTTTGAAGCAGAGAGTAATTATACATGTTTAGCTATGATAAGGTTACAAAAGTTAGCCAGTGGCTCTTAGCTGGAGTTATATGTTCTGTTTGTGTAAGAACTGAGCTGAACAGCTTTTATCTGTAATTTTAAAAAATTAGTTATTTAGCTTTTTAAAAGAAAGTGACCTTGTATAATAAATTATAATTATTAATGAACAAAATTTTAGGGCTGAGTTTGTAGCTCAGCAGTTAGAGTATTTGCCTAGTAAGTGCAAGGCCCTGGGTTTGATACCCCAGCACCACATAAGCCAGGCATGGTGGTGACTGCCTATAATCCCAGCACTGGGGAGACTGAGGCAGGAGGGTTGCTCTGAGCTTGAGGCCAGCCTGGGCTACATGATGAAATCAGGACCAGCCTAGACTGTAGATAGAGCGAAACCCTGTCCAAAAAAAAAAAAAAAAAAAGTATGGATCATGCATGGCTTTTACATAGACACCAGAGAGAACCAGACAAGAATTAGGGAGGAGGTGCTAGAAGAAAGTATTCTTGGTGATGAGCAAGCTGAGTATCTACTTTTTTTTTTTTTTTCTGAGACAGGGTCTCACCCTGCAGTCCAGGCTGGTCCTGAACTCCCTGCAGAGCCCAGGCTGGCCTTGGACTCATGGCAACCCTCCTGCCTCAGCCTCCCGAGTGCTGGAATTACAGGTGTGCGCCACCACGCCCGGCTTACGTGGTGCTGGGGAATTGAACTTAGGTACTCAGTGTTTGACTTAGCACTTGCTAGGCAAACACTTTAACCGCTGAGTCATTCCTCCAGCTCCAGTATCTACTATCCCAATGGCTATTACAGGTTTTTCTGAGGAAAAGATGGTATTTGTTGCTTTCCCCCCTTAGAATTGAACCCAGGGCTCCTGTACAGAGCTGTACTCCCAGCCCTTTTTAAATTTCCCTTTTGTTTTTATTTTGACATAGGCTCTCCTCAGTAGGTTAAGTTGTCCAATTTGGCAATCCTTGTGCCTCGACCTCCAGGAGTACAGGTGTGTGCCACCAGTCCTTGGGTGCAGTTGCTCCTTTGCTTCCCTGAGTACCCCTGTGAGTGACCTGGCTGATGACAGAGGCTGCAGGGAGGACAGAGAGCTTTCGGTTGACAAGGGAGGTTGGAGAAGAAATGCCACCGGGGGAAGCTGGGGTGGAGCCGTGAGAGGACTCTGGTTATTTGTGGGGAGAATAAGAAGGAGGGAATTGTGTATGGAGCGATGGAAAGACATGAAAGCAGAATGTATAAATCATTTTTAGAGATGGCATATCGTTCCGTGTAGCCTTAGAAGACAGTGAAACAGTAGTTTGAGGCTAAAGTGTGAGAGGCCTTCAAACAAATCAAGCAAGAAACCTTACTTAGTGTTGGTGTTTGGCTGTATTTTATTGATTTTATTTGTAAATGATCCTTAGTGAATCCCATAAAGTTCTGTTGGTGCTTTAAGAAAAAGGCTGATAAATGATGACGAATCCCTTGCAAATCTCACAGATCTCACTAGAATTTCTGGCTTGGGAGGGGTGGATGAGAATTTTCTGTTTAGTTTCTGTAGAAAATAACCACTTGGGTATAATCTACTCTCTTTCATATGTAACAATGGATGGAAACTTTTTCTCTCCGTGGTAAAAAACAATGACTCACCCAAAGCCATGTTTTGGAATTGAGAATGTAACCCTAATCCACCCACGCTCATGTGTGCATGCGGAGACAGCCCCCTCTGCTTTTTGATTATTCCTTCTAACCCGCGTGGCTTTGGCTGACTAAGCTGTTTGCAACCACATCAGCATTATTAGTTCTAAACATTTGCAGCTTCTATTGGTCAGGGATGGAAAGAAGAATGTGGAGATTTCAGATTTCATTGGGTAGTATTTCTCAGTCTAAATTAAAACTATTTTTTTAAAAGTCCAGCTGTTTCTGTCTTTGAAATAGGGCCTTGCATGTTGCCTAGGCTGGCCCAGGCTTCTGTGTTCAAGTGATCTTCTTTTTCTCACCTTTTTGAGTACCTGGGACTTAAGGTGCTTTTTTATTTTTATTTTTATTTATTTATTTATTTTTTGAGACAGGGTCTCACTCTAGTCCAGACCTGTTCCTAACTCTTTGGGTAGCCTAGCCTCTGACTCATAGCAGAACTCCTGCTTCAGCTTCCTGAGTGCTGGGATTACAGGCGTGTGCTACCATGCCCAGCTTCTGTAGTGCAGAGAAATTGAACTCAGGGTCTTGTAGTTGCTAGGCAAATGCTGTAATTGTTGTGCTGTTGCTCCAGCCCTTTTTTTTTCATGGAGGAAGGAGGGTTGACTTATGTAATATCATTTTAATAAAGCGGAGTTACTGACCTTGGGCTTCCTCTAAAGGAATAGCATTTAACCTCTTAAAGGAAAAATTAAAGAGGACATTGGTTTTGGGGACAGGGAATGGGAGCATGGTTGGCATATGACCTAGTAAGACAGCAGTGAAGAGTTTCCATAACAAGCTGGAAAACCCTGGTGATGTAATAGGTACAGCCCATGGGGACAGAAAAGAAAATGGTTTAGGCAGAGAAAAAAGGAAAGTTATATTTTAGTATCCTCAGCGGGCCTGGTACTGCTCACCCCCAAAATCCATAAGAGCACAGCAAGTTAGTCCTCTGTCCCTCGCTTGTTAGCTCTCTTCACAGCTTTGCCTCTAGCCCTGAAGGAGTCATGGTTATATAATCGCCCACAGTCCTTTTTGTCCAGGAGTCTGCAGAATGTACAGCGCCATGGGGAAGGTACCATAGGTAGTGGAGCAGGGGCAAGAAGGGCCCATCGTGAATGCAGTGGGGCCTTCATTTGCTGCCCTCCTGAGCCTGCTTGGGGAGGCTCAGGAAGAAACCACTTCTCTGTGTCCCCTGGTGGTAGGGTGATCTTCAGCTCTGTGCTGCCAGTGTCAGCCTCGGTGGTGATGAACAGATAAGAGATGTTACCATTAGTGTTAGTTTAAAATACCATGATTAAAGCATCCTCCTCCCACGAATCTTCAATATATGGGTTTTGGAGAAGGGTAAAGTTCTGAGAGGCTAGTTAATGATGATGTAGAAGTTGAACAGTGAACGAAGTCTGCCACATCAGCATTAAAACAAAGTAGCTAAAGGGAATATATGTATTTATTTAGAAACATGGTCTGCCACTGAGCTACACTCGGCCCTAAGAGATGAATTAGTAGACAGGGAAGTCAGACTTCCCAAAACTAGGTGCCCCAGTCACAGGTCCCTGTCCCCAAAACCAATGTCCTCTTTGTAAGGCATGTTGATCTGGTACATTTGTTAAAACATGCTAATGAGTGTACTGATATTTATGACCCTGTAAAGCAGTTTTGATTTTTTATGGTATTTATGAAACAATTACAGTAAGATTTGACTTTATGTATTGTACTTTCCTAAAAATAGCAGCCAGTACCTTTTTTATTCCTTTAAATGGTCTAATTTTGGAATGATTTATCTCTGAATTGCTCTCACAACGTACTTCAGGAAAGTAATTTCACTAAATGTAAGGCTCTTTCCAATTTAGTTTTCTGCTTTGGAAGCCATAACTGTTTGATGGATTTGACTTTTTATTATCTAACCAAACATTACTCAAGTGTCTTTTTATTTCCTATCTTAACTGTGTAGAATTAAGGCCCTTTGCGACAGGATTTTGAAGTAATTTTGTAGTTCGAGAGTAGTAGATTTTTAAAAAATTTTAAGAGTAACCAACCTGTTCTTTTCTATAGGGAAGGCTTTAGTAAGAGGTGCATATGTGCTTCTTTGAAATCAGAGTTTGGTTTCTATTCAGAGATCAGAAAATTTAAGCTTTTTTGTAAGGTTAAGAGTTTTGTCTTTTCCCTTTTTATTTTTATATGAACAAATTGTGACTTTGCAGGGTTATAAAAGAAATAGTATAGAATTTGGAGTCAGAAAATACTTTAAATTCTAGCTTGATATTGAACAAGTTATTTAATATTTGGGACCTTCAGTTTTCTCAGTTTTTAAATGAGATATTACCCTGCTATAAGGTGTTTTGTGAGAATTAAATTGGGGGAAAATACTTGACCTCTATGTGGTTTTTCTTCAACAGTCATTTAGGCTTAAAGTTCTGATTGCCTACTTTGTTTTGGAATTAATTTTATATTATATTTCAGATATTTTTCTTCAAAGTTGAACTTATAATTAGTTTTTTCCCTTTATTATTAGTATATGTTTAAAATGCATAATAATTACATGCATCTTGAGATAATATATCTAAATTGATATATAATCAATGAATCAATATACCAATGTATGATCCATATAAATCAATATTGGTATATGTCATATATATCAGTCACATAAAATTGGCCTTGTTTTTAAGACAGAGTCTTCCTCTAGTCCTACCTGGATCTGAACCCACTGTGTAGCTCAGGCTCATGGCAGACCTCTTGATTCCTGAGTGTACTACTTACAGGAGTGTACTACTACGCCTGGCACATATGGTCCTGGGGAATTGAACTCCAGTCCTTGCACAGCAAGTGCTCTGACTGCTGAGCTAAGCTCTCAGCCCCAAAATTGGACTTTTTGATATGCCTTACTTCCTCCCAGTTATTACTTATCTTTTTTTTTTTAAATGGTGCTAGGGATCTATTCTGGGCCTTATGCATGCTAGGCCAGTATTGTACCACAGAACTGTACTTCTAGATCCTCTTACCTATCTCTTCTCTTCTCTTCTCTTCTCTTTTCTTTTCTTTTCTTCTCTTCTCTTCTCTTCTCTTCTCTTCTCTTCTCTTCTCTGTCTCTCTCTGTCTCTCTCTCTCTCTCTCTCTCTCTCTCTCTCTCTCTCTCTCTCTCTCTCTCTCTCTCTCTCTCTTTTGAGACAGGCTCTCCTTCTACAGCCTAGGCTGGTCCTGAACTTACCATGTAGCCCAGGCTATCCTTAGACTCATGACAATCCCCTTTCTTCAGCCTCCTGATTGCTGGGATTACAGGCATGTGCCACCATGCCCGGCTTACATGGTATTGGGAAATGCAGCTCAGAGCCTTGAGCTTGCTAGGTAGTTGCTGTAACTGCTCTGCCATTCCTCTATTCCTCCTCTTCTTTCTTTGTTTTTTCCCTCTTTTCTTCCTTCCTTTCTTTTTTTCTGCTTTCTCATAGTACTGGGGATTGAACCTAAGACCTTTGCACTTAACTATATACCCAGGCTTTTTAATTTTTCGAGATGGGGTCTCACTAAGTTGCCCAAGCACGGTTTGAATTTATGATCTTTATGCCTGAGCTTCCTGAGATTACAGGTATGTGCCACCACACCCAGCTTCCTTCTAACTTTTAAAGTGAATTTCATCTTTGTCAAATACCTTTATTTCATATCTTTAAACATACCTTTATATTTTCCAAAAGTGAGATATTATTGAAGTGTTATCAAAAGGAAAACTGTGTTTTTTTTTTTTAAATGGAGAAGGTTGATAAACTTGACAGTGTAGTAAACTCACATTTTAAACGCTTAGAGTTTACCTAATGTCAGATTTCTAGATTAAAAATTACTCTAATGTTTCATAACATAACTGGGGTAGGGAAGCTAATGGAGTTTAGGATCCCGTACTACATGCTTGCGATTGAGAGTGTATTAGCATGGATCCTGCATCTCCTTAGAGTGCTTTTGGTGGAGAAAGCCAGTTGCCTTAACTAAAATTTAAAGTGTATCACAGGTATTTAATTCATCAAAATACTGGTTTGATTCTTTTGCTTTCAATAGAAAGCTGCTGCTGAAGGATGACCGTGTGCCCAAGGGAATTCCATGGATTTGGTGAGGTGGTAGTGAATTGTGAGTGTTAGGCCACATTGCAAATTCGTATTGCAGTTGGGCTTGGTTGGGACCATTTTAAAATTAGGTCACTCTTCTTTATGGTAATTGTTTAATATTCCATATTCAGATTCACCTGGGACAAGAGCTTTTCCGTGAAGGTTACTGTTTGCATTCTGGGAGAAAAACGCAACACCTGCTGACAATACATTTTGCTTTCTGTCCCAAGGTAGGCATGAGGGTTAAGGTATCCCGAGCTGAACACTAGTTTGTAGAACCAGCACCCCCTCCACATGCTCTGTGTTTAACCATTTCAAATTGTTTATGGAAAGTTTAGCCTGTTTTGAACTCTGTTCTTCCTTACTACTTTGTGTGCTCCTGTTTTCCTTCCTTGTATGAGAGCTTTTATCTTTTTGGGGGGAACTGAGAATTGAATCCAGGGGTTTTGTACTGAAGTGCATCTTTACCCCTTATTTATTTTTTAATTTTTTTTGAGGTAGGGTCTCATTAAGTCATGGATTTGTGATATCCTCCTGCTTCATGCTCCCAGGCCTGTGTCCCGGCCCAGCTAAGCTGGCCACACCTCTAAAACAAGGCTAGTATGGCCTGTAAGGAAATACCTATTGAACCCTCTTCTTTGCCTTCATTTAGTTTCAGGTTCTGCCAGAAGTCCTGGAGATTTTCCTCTCAAGACTGATTTTGTGCACGATAACTCAGGTGTGCCAAAGACCAAGAAAAAGCTCTTAACTCTGATTTATTTGCCTGCTGCTTTTTTTCTTTAAACTGTAAGCAGGTAACTGAGTGAGAGAGCACAGAGCGGATCACTTGAGCTTGAGTTGGCCTCGAGGTTCCGCGTTGGCTCCTTCGCCTCCGCTTCCTGTTCTCTTTGCCGCCATTTCACTGCGGGTCCTGATTTCTTCTGATTCGCCCAAGCTCCGCCCTCGCCCTGCAGCGGAGTGGGCTGCCCAGCAGTACCTGCAGAAGTGTTAGTTCTGGAGGGCAGCCTTCCTGGTACTTTGCTTGAGTGGAGTGTTTCATTTGCCAGATACCCTGTTTCTTCCTGGTTTTCTTGAGGCCATTTTGGCTTACTACTCAGATAACTTTCTTATTCTTGGGGACAACACATTATCAAAACTAGAAAAAAAATGATAATGTAAGTGAAATACTTGACAAGTACCAGGCCAGATGCTGTCTCTTGTTTATTCGCAGTCATTCTGTGAAGTGGGTATTTTTCTCTTTTAGCGATAAGTAATAAAAGGATGGTTTCATCTAAAGCCCCAAGTTCTGTCAATGATATGGTTGGATTCAAGTGCAGGGGGGTCAGATTTCAGTGCTGTGACCTCTCCTGAGTCTTCGGGGTACAGATCTGGTGAACTAGTCCTGATAGTGTTTGTGGCCCTCACAGGGCTCCCTGCTGGTCTGCGTAAGTTAGGATTCATTTCTGAATCACAGGGTGCTTAGTTTTCCTATTTGTTGATTATAATTTGGAAGTAGTTTAAGTAGGTTTTTTTTTTTTTTTTTTTTTTTGAAGCAGTGTCTCCCTCTGTAGTCCAGGCTGGTCCTGAACTCACTGTCTAGCCCAGGCTGGCCTTGGACTCATGGCAATCCTCCTGCAAGTGATAGGATTACCGGCATGTGTCACCAGGCCTAGTTTATGTGGTCCTAGGGATTCAAACTGAGGCACTTAGTGCTTGCTAGGCAAGTGCTTTACTTGCTGAGCCATTCCTCCAGCCCACGGAAGTAGCTGTTAATGTGACAGAACTAGGGCCTGTGGAGTGGTGGGCACCATAGTTCCCATTTGTAAGATCATTGTTAGAGAGTTTATGAACTAATTGGAAACTATTCAAAGCACCTGTAAAAATGCAACCTAAATTATGATAAAACTGTTACAGATTCATGGAATTCTGTATAAATACAAATTTCTAAGAGACCCTGTCAAATATTAGAAAAGAAAGCATAGCTACTTGAGTTGATCTACAATCTGTGGTTGGGTTGTTGGAAGGGTAGTTTGAAATATTTAGAGGTATATTTACTAGAAGCAATGTAGGTGTGACCCCTCCTAAAAGCAGGAATAGATGACCTCTTAAAATCTGTTGACTAGTGTGATTTTGTGTCTCATACAAGTTTCATAGATAGGAAAGTGATGCAATTTTAAGCCTCATTTTCATCTCATACTTTTCAGGTTACTATTTCTAAATTATAGAGGTTCCCTGATCTCTTTAAAATGTTTCCCATTCTTCCTGTTGTCTTGAGCACTGCTCACCTCATTTTTGTTGATGGTAGCTGTAGAATTTCTGTGAAATTGACATGTTGCCTTGTATGTACTTTGTTTCCTTGAGAAAATAGTTACCTCATTATGTTTAAACTTACTGATTTAATGGGGCTGAAAGATAGGATCTTTAAGTCAATTTAAGTAAAACAATTTATCATAAGACAAGCATGGTAATCATTTTCATCATATTTTCTTGCTCATAAGCTTGAGCCTTTTAAGTGGACATTTACCTTTTTTTAAAAAAAAAAAAACATTTTAAAATTGAAACTTTCTTCACTATGTAGCCTGGCCTGGGTTATAGGTCCTGGGACTCAAGTACTGTCTCCTGAGAGTGTGTCTCCACATTTACAAGTGGGGCTGTGTCATGGCTGCTCTTCTGAGTATTTTTACTTTGCAAGGGGAGCTTGTTGAGTGGAACTGGTATCTCCTTGAGTTGAATGCAAAAGTCTTCACCACAGGGCTTCTAACAGGACATCGGGTCTGAAGCTCCTTCAGGTTTCCAAATGATCTTAGTTATGGAGATCTCTACTGGTCATTCTGCTTGTTGGCCAAGGAAGACATCAGTCAAAGAAAGGCAAATTAAGTGGAGGAAAGTCAGAAAAAAACGTATTATGTAGTTTTTTTTTTTTTTTTGCGGGGTGGGGGTTATTTTGTTCTAGTAAGAGAAATCCTCTTTTGGCTTTTCATTCTTTAAAGTAAAATTGAGCCAGTAGACTGACAGCAGAACAATACTGTGTCCTTGCTGACTCTTTGGTAATTGCAGGTGTATCAAAGGTAGATAATCACCAATTGATTAGATTTGGCACGATTAAAGTCTTAATCCTACATAAAAACTTCTCTTGAGATTTAATTAATTAATTAATTAATTTTTGAGACAGAATCTCTGCTCTGTAGTCCAGGCTGGCCTTGAACTCACAACAGTCCTGCCTCAGTCTCCTGAGTGCTGGGATTATAGGCGTGTGCCACCACACCCAGTTTATGTGTTGCTGGGGAATGAACTCAGTCAGGGCCTTGAGCTTGCTAGGCAAGACTTTAATAACCGCGAAGTTATTCTTCCAGCCCTGAGATTTGATTTTTTTCCCACTATTTTTATTAATGTACATATGCAATACATAGTGTTTACAATGAATTTGGGTATTTCATGCACATATATATCATATCAACTTTATAATCCCTTCCCATTTTGACCCTCCCATACTCTCCCTATCTCTTCCCCCAACTCCCGGCTATCACTTCATGTCGTTCTTTAGAATGTCTGTGTTCTGTGTTTCCCAAGTCAGAGAGACTTTACAGTACTTAACATACTTAATCTTCCGCATCTAAATCATTTCACTTAAGTCACTACTTTAATTCAGCTTCCTATTCCTTGAATGGGTAGCAGTAGTCAAATCTTGATGCCTCGTCTCTGAATCCAGCCAATCCCTTTATTGGGATATTTACCAAAAGTTTTTTTCTACATTTTTGCTATATCTTTGTTGATATTGAGATTTGATTTCTTAAGATCAAAATAGAGGCTGTTGTATTGTATCTTCGAAGGAAGGACATTTGGTGGACACTGGCTAGATGAACAGCTTTTTTTTTTCTTTTATGCCCCTCCCCCCACTCCTGCCATTTGTAGGCCAGGGCTGTATTACTGCATTTATCTCTGATTAGATGAACTGCTTTTCTTTTACTCCTTTGTGTAGGTTCTAGGATTAGAGGAGTTTAAATTCCAGATCTGCTGCTGATAAGCTGTATGACCTTGAATAAGTTACTTAACTTCTATGTGGTCAGTTTTCTTTTGTATAAAAGAATGCTAATACTATCTGCCTGTAGGGTTGTTAGGATTACAGGAGGTAGTGTATCTAAGTGCTTAACAGAGTGCTTGGTACGTATTATTTTTTTCAGTAAGTGTTAGCTGTTAATAATTTCTTCTTGTTCCCAGAGCTGAATTCTTTGTTCACACTTTTTTGGTTGTTAATATTATACAGTAAAAAAATAAATAAAGAAGTCATTGATATGGTATTCTAAAAACTAACCTTAGGATTTAGTAGATAAAATACTAGATTAATAAATGAGTTCTGATCTTACCTAGTTTTGCCATTAACTAGCTGAATGAGACTAGGCAACACTTAGAACTTCCTTATCAATTAAATTGAGGTAGCTGGGCTAGAGTTCTGTCAGGCCTTCTGGTGCTCAAATCCTGCAACATTGGCTCTACTTAGAAAGCTCTGGTTTGGGGACTTGTTTTATCATCCTATCTAGCTAGGTTTTATCCTATTTTCCTGTTGCCTGTAGGAATTGTTTGAGAATTGACTGATGGTGGAATGAGAGGCGGTGAGGTGGAGATCTCACCAGAGTTCGTCGGAATGAAGTTATTACGAGGCAGGAAGCAATGTTCTTGTGACTGTGGTGGTTCCTTTCAGAGTAGGAGGAAAGTAATGAATCAGATCTAAGTTAATAGTGTCTTTTCTGTTAAGATTCTTCCTGTGTTGGCGTCCATTATCATAATTCCTAAGTAAAATCGTTTACTCAGATGTATTCAGAGGTTTTATTTGAATAGTCAAAGTAGGGCTGGAGGAATGGTTCAGTGGTTAAAACGCTTGCAAGCCCTAAGTGCCTGAGTTCAGTTACTCAGCATCACATAAGCTGGGTGTGGAGGTGCATGCCTGTAATCCCAGCACTCAGGAGGCTGAGGCAGGCAGATTGTCCGGAGTCTAAGGCCAGTCTTGGCTACATAATGAGTTCAGAACCAGCCTGGGCTACAGAGTAAGACCTTGTCTCAAAACAACAACAAAAGAATAGTCAAAATAATACTGTTTCATCCACATATGCCCCTAAAAGCAGATTCAGTGAACTTACCTGTCAAAGTTTATCTAAGACCGGATGCTGTTGCACCTGCCTGTAATGCCAGCTATTTGAGAGGCTGAGGTAGTGGGATCTCAAGTTTAAGGGTAGTGTGGGCAATTTAGTGAGAACCTGTCTAAAAATAAAATTTATTGTTATTATTTTAAGCTGCAGAGAGGGTCTTTATTTAGAAACTAAGGGCAGAAGGATAAAAGCTCCTGCTGCCTAAGAGGGGTTCCTAGATGGAGTTGTCCTAAAATTAAAAATTTTAAAGGAGTAAGGATGTAACTCAGTGGTGCAACACCTCCTCAGCACAGATTCAGTCTTTGGTCCAGTCCTTCTTTCTCAGCCTCCTAGGTGCTGGGATTAAAGTTGCATACTGCCACATGCTGCTTATGTGGTGCTGGGGAATTGAACCCAGGGCTTTGTGCTTTAAACCCAGGTAAGTACTTCAAACTGCTTTGCTAACCCACCAGATCACCTATTGATTCTGTTCTAATTAATGATAAAATGCTATTATAGGAGATTTTTAATTATAATTCTGCTGGTGGTATTCTGCTGCTTGTAAATACTTCAGTCTAGTATCTTAACACTTTTGCTATCTCTTCTTTACAGTTTCTGTAGATGTCCAGATGAAGGCAGCAGCACCCAGAGGATCAGGATTGACCTCTTCGGGTGTTTCTCATCGAAGTGTACCTTCTGATGAGGCCTGAAATGGGGACCAGTCTGTACTTCTCAGTGATGTGTTAGTCCATCACTGAGTGTGTTGCTCTGACTTTATTCCTATCTTTATCTCTGTCTGTCTTTGGAGTTGGATGCCAGTCCCACTGAGGCAGATGACTACCTGCAGCGCAGTGTTGGCATAGCTGTGGGCATGTGCCTGGTAGTGCATCGGTGTAGTGCTTAATCCCAAGAATGACTCTGTGGGCTGCTTTTAGTTCATACTTTTGCTACCTGTTTTCTATCAGAAGAAATTTTCCTTAGAAATGTTAAGCAAATTACCAAAATGCAAAACTAGTAAGGAGTAGAGCTTGAATTCCAAACCAGATCTGCTCTGAGTCAAACATTTCTTCTTGTATAGTTAGGTATGAAAAAACTCTGTGAACGTGGAAAGTTTAGCATATGTAGCTAAATTCATTCTGCATAAACCCTATCAGGTTCTGAGTAGCGTAGATTAGCTAAAGTCAGTGTGAATTTCTCTTCATTTCAAGAGACTTACTGTAGCAAAAATGAGTATCATTAGAAAGGATTTGTCACTGTGATAGGCAGGACTTACTTCTCTTGTCACCTCATTTTGTTGTTACTGGTGGTGGTGACCCTAGCAATAACAAAGGCAGCATTTACTTGACAGTGTGCTGGAGGTAGAACAGTGACTGCTTGTCAGCTGGCAAATCCACACCGCCAGGCTGGCTGCTTGTGAGGAGTGGGACTTCAGCACAGGAAACTCAAAGTTCCACCTCATTTCACAACAGAGTTCACTTAGGGATATAGACTTTTTGGTGACAGTGACTGTTGCTTGCTGCTTGTTAATTCTGGTACTTGCATAATGCTAACCTGGTAGATGTTGTCAGATGACAAGCCTTCCTCCCACGTGTTCTCTCCAAAAGAACTGTGAGTGACAAGCATCTTATTATATTGAGAATCTTTCTTGATACTGTTTTGGATTGAAGTAAATTTCATATGAAGCCAGCGTTTTAAAATTTTTCTTCCCAGGATGTGCCCTGCTCCTGGGTAATGGACTAAGACACAGGCATGGAGTATGGGAGGGGTAGCCTGTGCCTAGTGGACACCACTGAAAGTGACTTAAACGTGTAGATAGATTCTGCTGCTTTTTGGAAAAATGATCTAAAAGGGGGACTGCATTTCTCCTTTCCTTCCTTAAACTAATGCTCTATTTCAAAAGTTTTGTTTTATTTTGTTTTTGGGACAGGGTCTCGCTCTCTAGTCCAGGTTGATCCTGAGTTCTCTATGTATCCCAGGCTGGCCTCGGACTCGTAGTTATCCTCCTGCCTCAGCCTCCCAAGAGATGGGTTTACAGGTGTGCCCCACCATGCCCGGCAGTCTAGAAGTTTTGTAGGTGTTACTATAAAGTTGAAAAGGCAGATTTTTGAAAGTAGGGGAAAAAAAATTTAGGTTAGATACAAAGATAGGTTGGAAAAAACATATAGCTGGTAGAGGAAGCTAGAAGTGGTTTGTTAAGGCCAAGGCACAGTGGCGGTGTGAGGAAGTGGCAGAGGTGGGAAAGGATAGCTTAGGAGAGGCTAGGCCTAGGACGAAAGAGCCTTGTATCCTGTGTTGAGGGACTTGAGTTTGTTCCTTTAGATAACAGGGAGATATCTAATATCTTTTAGGGAACAAATAGAATCAAGTTGGCCTTTATTAATTCATGTGACAATATGAAGGGTGAGCTGGAGGTAAGGAGACTTGTATTCATCAGGAGACTCATTCATTATTAAGAGACTGTTCAAATCATTCAAGCAAGAAATATTGATTTCAGGCTGGGAATGTAGCTCGGCAGTGAAATTGTTGCCCCACGTGCCTCAGGCCCTGCCTGCCCTGCACTGGGCTGCACTGCGCACCCACAGAGGTCTGAATTGTGGGCTTTGTACTAGACATGCAGAGAGGGGTGCACAGTACTCACCAATTTGGGAAGTGTTTATTAAATTCCTGCCATGTGTCAGACACAGAGTTAAGACTTTAAGTAAAATATTAAGTGTGGTTGACAAATATGTTGAATTTTTAAAAAGTTTATTACAGTAAAAGACACATTGCTATTAATCCCCCTCAAAATACCCCTTTCCGCTTGAGCACACTTACCTCACTGCTCTTGCCATTTTCTTAAGCGGGTCTGGGGTTCTGGACATCCTCTCTTGTGTCTTTCAATGCACTGTCCTGGCTGCCTTCCTGTCTGGAATTGATTCAGAATGTTTGTGTTTCGTGGTCATTTGATACTATGCCGTATCTGGTGAGTAAAGCGGAAGTAGGTCCACAGTAATGTTCTTATGAGCTTGCCTTTTTTGGCAGTAGTGGTCACCACATTTCGGATTACCGCAAAGGCACAAGAGAGGATTTCCAGAACTGCTTCGGAAAATGGCCAGGTGATGGAGTAAGTGTGTTTGAAGTGAGTATTTGGAAGGAGGTTACTGGTAGTGTGTTTTTCTGCAATATGTTTAAAAAAATGTTAACATTCACCAGATATTTTGGTCACACCATGTGCGATCACATAGGGCTGGGAATCTAGCTTAGTGGCAGAGTGCTTCCCTGTCACATGCAAAGAGTAGGCTCTGGGGTTAGAAAGTAGTGTATGAAGATGGCTAATGGAGGGGAAGGAGAGGCCTCGGCTTATGTGCCAGGACAACAGGCCATTGATTATGGCTGGGAGGTGGCTGAGTGAAGTGGACCCGGGGCACTGAAGCCAGGGGAAGTAAGCTGCTTGTTAATACTGATATTGCATAGTGTTAACCTGCTACATGTCGCAGAACCTTAGCAAGGAGTTTGCTTAAGAGTAGATGAACTGTTTTAATTTGGAGAGTGTCCTTATCAGTTACAGACTTTTAAATAAATCCATCAGGCTACATGTTGAGACTGGAAAAAGGAAGAATAAACTAGCTAATAGGAGAGGCAGGGGAGGCCGGAGTGTGGCTAAGTGCTGTGACAAGACCTGGAGATTATCTGTGGGATTTGGTAGTGGCGTGTTAATTGGTGTCCTTAGTGAGGACAGTGGCAGGGGTGCTCCTTGCTGAGGGTTGGTGAAGGGGTGGCATTGCAGATGAAAACCTCCTCTTTGTAGAAACTGGCTGCGAGGAGTGAAAGAGTGATTGCAAGAAAGGGGAAGGGAGGAAGTCGGCAGGGAGCACCTAATGAAGACAGGGGCGTCTGCTGAAGGGGCTTCTGTAAGAACAATGGGTGGGAAAGAAGAACTAGTGTCATTTCTTAAACAGTGATGTGCTGGTTTCTCACAGTTTTGTAAGTGTTATTGTTAGAAATAGGAAAAAGCTGTCTGCTATAATTGAGAGACAAAGAGATGGGGCACATAGCGTGTTTAGGGGTAGAAAAAACCAGGGATTTTGGAGTTTGGGATGTCAGAGCTGGATGGTTTCGGATTCTGAGTAATCCGGGAATGGAACTGAGGAAAGAAATTGGAGTGAAGCTTATGCAAGGCCACAGTTAGAGACTGGTTCTGACTTGGGTGGGGGAGATGGGCCAGAAGCCAAATTTCTCTTCATCCTTTTAAAGCTTTTCTGTAGCTTAGTTATGACATTGACTTGCTGGCATAATCGAGCGACAAGAACTTGAAGGTGGGAGAGTTTTAGAGGAGAGACTGGTAATCCCACATTTTGTATGTGAAGAATATTCACCATGAAAGTGAACGTCAGCTGAGCTGCTTTGCTGAGAAATCTGTGAGCACTTTGTGCAGATAGATTTAGCCCCTGATTTCCACAGAGGAAATTACTTTTAGCTCTTTTTATGTGAATGCACATTGAAAACTACTGCTAAACATCCTGTTGTCATTTCCTAATGTCCCCATAATCTGGTGTCAGTGACTAATGATCTCACTAGGCAAGTTATCTCCCCTCCAACTATGTTGGCATTGGTGAGTACATTAGTAGACTTCAAGAAACACATGCAACTATTAGCCAATCCAGTGGCATAGGCACTTTGGGTGGCATAGGTAGGGAGATTGCATATTTGAGCCTAGCCTCATCAATTCAGTGACTTACTAAGACTCTGTCTTGAAATCAGAAATAAAAGTTGGCTGGGGATGTATCAGTAGCTCATTGCAGAGGTCTTGAGTTCAGTCCTCAGTGTGACAAAAACAAAAAATAATGCCCTGCTCTTCCCTTCCCTCCCCCCCCCTCCCCTTTCTCCTTCCTTCTGTTTTCTTTTTTGAGACAGGGTCTCACTTTGTAGTCTAGACTGGTCCTGAACTCACTGTGTAGTCTAGGCTGGCCTTGAAATTGCGTCAGTCCTCCTGCCTCAGCCTCCTGAGTGCTAGGATTACAGGCATACCACCACGCCAAGTTTATGTGGTGCTGGAGAATCAAGCCAGGGCCTTGAGCTTGCTAAGCAAGTGTTTTAATTGTTGGGCTCTTCCTCTAGGCCACCCACATTTATTGAAAACCAGATAATCACTGTGAAGTTGGCCTTAGTGATGTCTGAGTGAGTTGGACAAAGTGGTGGAAATCTTGAACCTGAAAGCTGTTCTTTCTTTTACGTTGATCTGAGTGAGGTAACAAAAGATGAAGTAGTTGGAGTTAATGTGATATATTACTTTTATAAAGTCTATTACTTTAACATAATGCTTCATGATTAATGTTTTAGTAATCTGACATTTAGGAGAGTTGATATTCTTCCTCTTTTATTATTTCTTGGCATCATGTCAAAAAACTGCATTAAAATGCACTTAAGATTTAAAAAGGGAGTGTAAGAAAGTAGTCAAAAAATAAATCCCCAGTAGGCTGCTCTGACTTGTAAAATCTAACAATGTGTAGCTAATGGCAGACAGGTTTTGTTAACAAATCTGCCGAGTCAGCTCTCCTGTGCATACCTTCAGTATTGGAGCTTACGCGATGGCGCTGGGGTCTGCCCACTGTTAGGTTTGAGGAAGTCATTTCCAAGTCAGGAATAGCAGAATAGTGTTACTTCATGTTGGACTTTCTGCTTTTTTATAAGCCTTCTAAAATTTAGAGGTTAGGCAAGAGGACTTTGAGCTAAATGTGATATGACAGAAAAGTTTACCACCAATGAATAAAACCCCAGTTACCTATTATGCGTATCTATTATTAAATATATGCCTTATATCAAGTCACAATAAAATAAGTGCTAATTATAATTACATTCTATTTTACTTACAGAAAGTGGGAAAATACTGTTTTAAAAAAGGTAGTATTATTATGAGATTGGAGGATTGTGTAGGCACAGTGTTTATTTTTTGCAGGGCTCAGGATTGAATCAAGGGCCTCCCACATATTAGGCAGGCACTGTACCACTGATACTACATGCCCCAAGCACATTTTTTAAATGGAAAGTAATTAACTAGTAGTCAGTATGTCTCAACAGTGTATCAACAGACTGAAGTGGGAATATTCTTTAAAATTAGTTTCATTTCTTTGTGTTGAGAAGTTATGGTGGGGGTTGATACAGGGCCTTCACACTGTGCTATATTCCCAACTCTTTTCATTTTTTTAAACTTTGCAACAGGGTCTCACTAAAATACGTATTGGCTGGGCTCATTAAACTTTCCACCCTAGTACTGGCACTTCCCATCTGGTTTGTGCCACAACACCTGGCAACTTCGTTCCATTTTTAAGAGTTTGTCTCTTAGAAATAACTATTGGTCAAAGTAGAAGACAGCCACAAGAGTACTATTTACTGTGACATTGTTTAGAATGGGCAAGGAAGAAAAGAAAAATTTAAAAATCCAGTCTTGGGCAATTAATTTTAAATTGTGGAACACTTTCACAATGCTATATAGAAAACTATTTAAAGACAGCAATATCTAAGCACTGGGTATTCTTAGGTGTGGAAAACCATATTCCACAGTAGTATGTATATATAGCACAGTTTTGTTTCTATGTGGAGAGAGGCATACTTAGAAACAGTATGGCCTTCGGAGAGCTAGTGTGACATGTAGAGCAGGCGACCTTGATGTGGTTGGAAGAGGCTGGGGTGGGGTCAGAAGCTTGGAGCCAGGGACAGACCGCTCACTACAGTCTTATGTTTGCATTCCCTGAATGGTAAGAGTTATGATTTTTAAAAAGAGATCTTGGTTTTTCAAATTTTCCATGATGAGAATACATTACTTCGTGATTTACAAAATACTATTAAAAATAAATACCTAAAGGTGATTGGTTGTCCAGCTCTAAATGAGTTGCTTGTCAAAGAGTTTGTGTTGTGAACTCTGTAAGTGGACTAACTGCATATGCTGTGATGATGAGAATATTGATTATTAAATTTTCTCATGTGTACCCTTAGCTCTGGCCAGATTATGAAGACATAAATGCAAATGAGGGAAAGAGTAGAGATTTGCTTTAATAAAACCAGATTGCCAGATCATGGAAAATGAAGGATTTTACTCATATTTTTCACTTAAAAACCTTAGAGCCAGCTCTTCTGACTCCTGTGTCTCACACTTAGACTTCCTGATCTGTTAAGATCCATGGATATGTTGAAGCTGATGCAGATCAAGCGCTCGTCTGAATTACACAGTGGGCACTAAGCAATGGAGACCTATTTGTCATGGATCATCTGCCCTGAGTTGATAGGAATCCCAGATTTTTTTTTAAATTAAGAATTTAAGTTGTGATTTTAGGGAAAGCACAGATGTTTAAGTTTTGGAACCATAACTGGACTAGAAGCCTCTATATGTGCCTTCAAATTATCCAACATCTCTGTCAGTATGACTCAAAGTGAAGTATACCCAACGTAAGAAACAGGAAATGCTTTGGAACGTCACATTTGAACCCACACTCACGACAGTGTTCCACATTTTAACTATCTGACCAAACTGAAGGCACTTTTGGCTCCCTTGTGTCTGTGAAAATGTATTTCCTTCTAAGCTGGGTCAATGTTACACATTAATAAGCACTGAACCTGATTTGAAATGTACCTTGGTTTTATTTACTGTACCTTTGTTCTTGAGGTGACATCTGTGGCTGCCATTATTCTCTTTGACTTGTTCAAAATGGGTCACTAAGTAAAATTAGTTTCCTATCTGTATACTTATAATTAAGAAGTTTTTGGAATAGTTTGGGAATATGACCAAATTTATATTTTCATATGGCCAATAACATTCTTTTACTATATTTATTCAGTATTAAGCAAAAAATTTATGTAGCCACACATAGATTTATAATTTTATGGCTATTTCTAAATGTGAATGGTCTTGGAATTGTGGAAAGAGCAAACCACTGGGTTAAATGAGAGGTCTGTGTGCCAGGCCAGAGCCGAGGCTGTCAGGCATTAGCTCTGCCCAAGTGTATTGTATAAATGATGAAAGTCATACCTTTGCCCTGCCCTACTCCTCCCTCCCTTCTCTGTTTTCCTCCCTCCCTCCCTTGATTGTGGTTAAGTCTCTGACTCACATTATAAAATTGAGGTTTTAAATATTTCTCTTAATTTACAAAATCTATCTTAGATAAAAGAAGAATTTCTTCCTTTCCTTTCCTTTCCTTTCCTTTCCTTTCCCCTTGACAGAGTCTTGTGCTCTTGTGCTGCAGTTCAGACTGGTCCTGAACTCAGGGTGTAGTCCAGGCTGACCTTGAACTCACAGCAATCCTCCTGCCTCAGCCTCAGGGCCTTGAACATTGAGCATGTTAGGCAAGCACTTTAACTTCTGAGCTATTTCCACCACCCGCCGCCCCCTTACCCACAGCCCAAGAAGAAGAGTTTCAGATCTGTCTGTCTCTGAGTGTCTCTTTCTTTCTCCCTTTTCTGATTTTTGGATACTTTTTCTAAGAGCAGTTGTTAGTCTTTTACTTCTTTTTCCTCTGAACCCTGTAATAGCTTTTTTTAAAAAAAGTATCTCATTCTATTTCTCATAGACTTTTTTTTTTTTTTTTTTTTTTTTTTAAAGATACAGAGTCTCACAATGTTGCCCAGCCAGGCCTCAAACTTGTGGTATCAAGCAACTTTCCTGAGTAAGTTCTTGAGTGAGTAAGAAGACCATAGGTTCCCTGCCTCAGCCCAGTCATGATAAAATGGGGAAAAAAAAAATTTAACAGACCTCAGAGGTTAAGGAAACCATGAAGGTCATTGGTAAGTGGATTCAGTGGGTGATTAGAGTATGTGCCCATTTCTCCAAAATGTTAGGGAGCCCATTGTTGTAATTTAGCACACTAATATCTCACTTTTTATGTCATCTTCCTAATCTCATTCTCTCTTTTTTAGTCATTTTGTATTTTATCTAATTGTTTTAATATAAGCTACCTGAAGTTTTTATTAAATCAGAGAAAAATATAAATGAATAAATGGGTTCCTCTTAATATTGTTCCTCTTGAGACATTTTCCCACCATTCTAAGTATTGTATAAGTACTTTTTATCCACTAGCTGCCTGGCACATAGTATATGTTGCATAAATGCAGGTCAGCCTTTAGTGTCTTGCATATCTGTTGAATGAATAATTGTTACACATATGAGCTACTTTACTGTTCAGGGTCCTCTGTTGCCTGCATCTGATTTCCCTGTCAGGCAAGTGGTCTCTCCTACTGTAGCCCCATATGAGCTGGCTGAGTACGTAATCAGAGTGTTGTCGAGTACCTCCTGCTTGTAGGCATATTCCCAAATCGGCTACTACGCGGTCAGTGCGTGCAAGATGGCGGAAGACCGGTAGTGAGCATATCTCCAGAGGCAACTTAACAGTGGTGACCAGGGGTTTCTCAGAATCTTGTTTCTTCAAGTTGTTGATTTTAGAGAGAGATAAAATTCATTACATTAGGGTAGACTTGGGAATTCTTCTTTGATAATGGAAAAATGAGAAATCCTTTATGATAATGTTGGCGGATGTGGTACTGCACAGAGAACATGAACTTACTAATTTTAAGTGTATGCTTCCATTAACAACTTCATAAGAGATAATGAAATAGCTTTCACTCCTTGCTTTTTTATGTCCAGGGTGGAGAAATGCCATATTCCTCTTCCAGTTAGATCTGTTCCTTTCTCCCCATTCTCCCTGGGTTGAGCCCAGGGCCTTTGTGCTGAGGTGCATCCCTCTTTCCCAACCCTGACCCCCTGCTTTGATTTGAGTCAGAATCTCCCTGAGTTGGGTTGCCTAGACTAGCCATGAGGTTATGATCCTCCTGCCTCAGTCTCCCAGAGTGCTGGGATTACAGGTGTGTATCCCCACCTCCAGCACATGTTTTAGGTCACTGGATTTGGGCAGGTTTCTCTAAGTTACTGGTGTCTTCTTTTAATTTGAGAGAATACTTTTTAATTTTCACTTTATTGATCAAGCCTTATGTGGAATTGAAATATTATGGATTGTATTTATTGAATAGTTTCTTTCTTTCTTTCTTTCTGAGATTAGTCCAGACTCATTTCGAACTTACTATGTAGCCCAGGTTGACCTTGGACACATAGTAGTCCTCCTGCCTCAGCCTCCTGAGTGCCAGGACTACAGGTATGTACCACCACAGCCAGCTTTTGTAGTGCTAGGGAATTTAACCCAGGGCCTTGGGCTTGACAGGCAAGTGCTCTAACTAGTGAACTATGCCCCCAGCCCAGGCTTTGGTTTCTTGTTTTTAATTTTGAAAGCAAGCAAGTAAAACACTTGTCAAAGTACATAGCATTGTATTAGGTACTGTGGATAATTTTTTTTCCCAGAAAATACACTTCCCTGCCACAAAGATTATTACTCTGTAGAGTTAGAACAGACAGGTTCAGCTAGAGAGCAGCATACACTGATTCTCAGGCATGCATTATTTAGAGGATCCTGAAGGACCACCAGGGCGTTAGAATATTGGAGTCTTCCCATATCTGGATGGTGTCTGGAAAGGGTAGGGTTGTACAGGCCGAAAGTAGAAGTGCTCATCCTGGCAAGTCGGCCTTGTAAATTGTAGTTCGTGCTGCTGCGAAGTAAGTAACACAACATGGGGTGTTTTGTGAAGCTGAGTGGATGGTAAAGCAGACTAGATTAAGGCTGTCGCCGTTGGGCTGGCACTGTTGGTTGGCTTCTGGGGGATCTTACAAGCTAGATTCCTAAATTGAGTTTGGTGTAAGTAAACGCAACTTCTTGGTTTGTTATAAAAGGGTTGTTTTAGTGAGTTGGCCTGACAGTGTCATAGGGGCTAGTTTGCTGTATATATTGTAGTATGTATTAGATTGTGGTTAAGAAGAGATGAGACAATCTCTAAGGGATTTTGTAATTATTTATTATTGAATCCTGACCAATCATTGCTTGCCCCTAATTATTACGTTTAAATTGGACAACTGGGCTGGGATGTAGCTCAACGGTTCGAGCACTTGCCCAGCACGCAGAGGCTCTGGGTTAAGTTCCTCAGCACTGCAGAAGACCACTGTGATGGCACAGTCCTGTAACTCCAGCATTTGAGGGGTTCAAGGCCAACCTGGGCTACACAGTGAATGTTCAGGACCAGCCTGGACTACAAGAGGAAGATTCTGTCTTGATAGAAAGAGCGCTAGGTAGATAGGAGAACTACCCTGGGAATTAAGTATTGTTGTTATTCTCACTCTTAACACGGGAGGACCCTGATGTCTGGGCAGGCAGCAGATCCAATAAGGGGTAGGGTGGCTGGTTTGGCGTCAGAAGCCAGAGTCTTAACCAATGTTCTCTAAAATGTTTTTCATTAGAAAATAAAGCTTTTTGTAGAAAATAAGATTACGCTTCTTTTCCTATATGCAATTTTTTCCTTATTATTCCCTCTCTCCTTACCAACAGCATGGCTTAGTGTTTTTAAAACAGTTTTGGGGACTTCAGGTATGTTTGTTCATTTCAAACTTTTCAAAACCAGTCAGTGGTTATTTGTAAAGAAGACTTTGTAATTTCATAACTGTAGTAAATCATAACTCTAGATCAGATTTTGTATTTGAAGAAAGGAGGCTAGCTGATTTCTAAATGTTTCTGGTTTCTTGAGTTTATTATTTGTTTGTTTATTTATTTATTTGCAGGGCTGGGAGCCAGACCTAAGGCTTCCATGTGCTATATACACTGTCTACCACTAAACTACGTCTCCAGTCCTTTAAAAAAATTTTTTTTTTAAATTTTTGAGTCAGGTTCTTGCTAAGTTGCCCAGGCCAGCTTGGACCTTGAAATCCTCTTGTCTCATACCTGCCAAGTAGCTGAGGTTCATTAAGTATTTTGTAATTTTGAGTCAAATATATAGGGTTTAAGCTGTAAAAGGCTAAATCTTTTCTGTTGTATTTTGTGTTTTTTTTTTTCTATTTTAAAAGGAAGTTAAATAGTAAAAATAGTAATAAATCAAATGTTTTCCAGCTAAACTGATATTCTGTGATTAAATCATTTTAGGATTGTAAGATATTGCCACCATACCTTGCCTGAGTGTGTTTCTTTTCTTTTCTTTTTTTTTTTTTTTAACCACAAAGTAGATTATGCAGTTGCTGCGTGCAAGAGTACCAATTTCCACACCATCCCTTAACATCAATGTAGTTGAGGCACCCAAGTGACTGCTCATGTCACACTTAAGAAGTGCTGGGGGGCTGGAGGAATAGCATCGCAGAGGCCGTGGGAACTTTTCCCTGCTGCCACATATACTGGGTTTGGTAGTGCATGCTTATAATCCCAGCACTTGGGAGGCTGAGACAGGAGAATTTCCATGAGTTGGAGCCCAGCCTCGGCTATGTAATGAGTTTAGTACCATCATGGACTGTAAAGTCAGACCTGTCTCAAAACAAACAAAAAAACAGGGTCTTTAAGTTTGGTTCCCCAGAGCTTTTCTTCATTTCCTTTTTCTCTAAGGGAGAGGAGAGATCTGCATGGGTTTCATCCAAGCCTTTCTTTTTTCCTTTTTCTTCTTCTTTTTTTTCTTACTCTAATGGAGACCTGCTTGCCTTCCTTCCCTCTTGGCTTCTTGACCAAGGGCTTTTCTTTTCTCTTTCCTTTGATTTAGTAAACTATTGGGAAAAAACAAAAAACCAGCTATGGTAGCCTCTGCCTGTAATCCCAGCATTCAAAAGGCTGAGGCAGGAGTATTGCTGTGAGTACAGTGCCAGCCTAGGAAGCATTAAGAGATTAGTACCAGCCTGAGCTATGGAGCGACAACCTATCTTAAAAAAAAAAAAAAAGCTGCCCAGAATTTCTTTACCTAGAATATGTTGCATCATAAGCAGGAATAATTTCTATATTTAAACCTGTTCATATGATAGGCTGACGGAAGTGCCGTAAAAATGCATGCAAAGCCTGTATATTTTGAATTTAGGTTGCTGTCAGAATATTTACTGTTGGTTTATCCTGTGCTGGTGGTCACTAATTGATGCGTGTGCCGTAGAATGCAGGAAAGGCAGATGCTTGGTAGTCCGCGTGTTCTGAGTCACCTTGATTGTCAGTGACAGTTGGTCTCTTTGCTGTGTGTCTTGGAGGATAAGGAATTGAGCTCTTGTGAAAGCATTTCAGAGGTGTTTCAATTCATGATTTTTCCCTCTTATTCTTTGCTGTTTGGTTTCTTAGGCAACCTGGCCTCCCCTAGAGCCTTGCTGACGTCTTTTCAGCCCCTCTTCCGCTCCATCCTCCCCCAGTTACTTGAAAAAAAAATTTTCCATTGTTACTTTAGAACTGCACCAAAGGGATGTACGTACTTTCTTAAATATCTGTTCCTGTATGCATGTTAGATTGTGTTGAGGATAGATAGAGAAATCACTTTTAGAAGCTAAGTAACCTGTAATTTTGGGTCAAATATAACAGGGTTTTAAACAAAGGGCTAAATTTATTCAGTTGTCTCTGGTGTTACTTTTTTCTACTTTTTAGAAAGTTAAGTAGTAGTAAAAATAGTACTAAAGCAGATGTTTTTCAGCTAAATTAGTATTTTATGATTAAGCCATTTTAGGAATATAAGGTATTGTAGAAAAAAATCTAAAAACAATGTACATGTATAAATGCTTACTGTAATGTTACAGTTTGTCTTTTTACAAATTGTGTCTGTTAAAAAGATATACTTTTATAATGGGGCAAGAACAAATAAAGTTCTGAAGTCTAGATTTTGTTCATATTTGAGCTTCTTTTTTTGAGACAGGGTTTCACTCTGTAGCATAAGCTGGTTCTGAACTTACGACGTAGCCCATGCTGTCTTTGAGCTCACAGCTGTCCTCCTCCTCCTCAGCCTTCTGAGTGTTAGGATTGCAGGTGGGCACCACCATGCCCCACGAATTTTCATGTGGTATTTATTGAGGAACCAAATCCAGAGCCTTGTGCATGCACTTTAACTGCTGAGCTGTACCTCCAGCCCCCTCGTTTGATCTCTTCATGGTGCTTTCTGAATTTTTTTAAATTTTGGTTTTGTTAATAGGGATTGAGCCCAGAACTTTCACACACTGAACTACATCTCCAACCCATATTATTTCATTTATTTATGTATTTGTTTGTTTGTTTGCTTTTTTGAGATGGGGTCTTGCTGTTTATGTAGTCTGGGTTGATCCGGAACTCACTATGTAGCCCAGGCTGGCCTCAGAGCAGTCCTGCTGCAGCCTCCCGAGGGCTGGGATTGCAGGCATGCACCACCATGCCCAGCTATTATGTGATGCCTGGGAATCAAGCTCTGGGCTTTGTAATTGCTTGGCACATGCTCTATTGGCTGTGCTGTTCTCCCATCCCCATTTTTTTGGTTTTGGGACAGGGCCTCATTAGGTCACTTAAGTTGCCCTGGCTGGGCTTGAACTTGCCATCCTTCTGCCTCCCCCTGTCAGTGTTGGGATTAAAGGCCTGTGCCACCAGGCTCAGGTGAATATCAGTTCTTTCTCCTGATACATTATACTTCCAGCCACTATCCTGGCCATTATTTTTATTACCTAACCCTAAAGCATAGTTTAAAAGCCCTACTCAAAAATTGAAAACATACACAGCTAGTATATGTTGGGTGTCACACATGCATTCCTGTGTGCCAGTTGCCTTGTCATCGACTTTTTGCATTTGGAAATATTTTACTTTTCCTCAATGTATTATTTTTTTAATGCTAAGTAGAGTATATGGTGTGTAATTAAGGAACAGATAATAAAGGAAGTGATTGGAACAAATAGAAGAATTACTTTATAAATTTATATGTACACAAATATGTAAGAAGTTCATATTATCCTCCTTTTTTGAGTCTGTAGTAAATTTGACAGTACATGTGTGTGTAGGTGTGTGTGGTACAAGTAATGGATGGAAACTGCCCCAGATGAGAGAGGAGGGAGAGAGTTCATGTGCTTGAGAAGGTCAAGGGAAGTAACAATTAAAAAGTTGTTCATAAACCTAGCGTGAATAAACTGAATGAGAAATACTAGTTATATATGGTGGTCAGTACCATCATCTGTGGGGACGGGGATGGGAACCTTGGCTGTGAATTTTGGAGGATATAGTCAAAAGAGGTTGGAGGCCAATTGTAAAATACTGCTTGACTATCCTGTAAGTCATAGGCAACCAAAATATTTATTTGATTAGATCTTTTGGGCCAGATTTGTGTTTTGAGATGCATTTAATATTATAAAATTATGCATACTGTACTTCTGTATGAAAACTATATTGATACATAATGAGCTAAATTTGATATTAGGGTGGATGGAGTTATGCCTGTTTTTTTAGGTCTAGTTTATAGAGTGGCTAAGAGTTAATATTTGATGTTGAGCTGTTAGTCTCACACTAGCACTTTCTTTCTTGGCTGGTATGAGCTCTAAGTTTTGGTTTAATTCATTTGTGAAACAAGTATAATAATGCTTTCCCCAGAGAGTTGTTTGGAAGATTGAGTTGAATGAGGTAGTGTATGCAAAGCAGCTTGTAGTATAAAGTAAATGCCAGTAGTAAATAGTCGTGATATTATTTTGTGGTACAGCTTCCATTATAGGAGGAAATTAATGGAATGTGAAAGATTCATGGTGTTGAGAGGTGGAGATTAGGAAGTCACTACTTTGTCCAAACAGTACTTTCAGGTTACAAGGGAATTCAGTGCAGGAGAGAAGATTTGGCATAAGGGAAAAAAAAAAAACAGTTTAATTATGGATGGGCAGAGGCACCTCAGGACACATAGGTGGTAGTGTGCAGTTGGTTGGAAATCTGAAACCTGGAAGGATGCAGGATTGGAAATTATTACTGTCTGGTTGGAGCTACTTGGATCTGGGAAGAGTGATTGGGTGGATAATGGCCTAAACAGAGAACTGGAAGTCACCCTGATGTTTAAAGATTTTTAAGAATTGAGAGCCAGGCAAAGAGACTGTCCATGATTTGCTATAGGAATATAGTTTATTAGTATTTTGTTGTATATATTTTTAAAACTTTTTATTTATTTTTGAGACAGAGTCTCACTCTAGATCCCTGGCTGGTCCTGAACTCACTATGGAGCCCAGGCTGGCCTTGAACTCAGCAATCTTCCTGCCTCAGCCTCTTGAGCACTGGAATTATAGGCGTGTGCCACTATGCCTGATTTATGTGGTGCTGGGGAATCGAACTCGGGTACTTACCGCTTAACATAGCGCTTGCAAGCGCTTTAACCATGGAGCCATTCCTCCAGCCCCTTAAAACTTTTTAAAAGACAGGGTCTTGCTGTGTAGTCTAGGCTGGCCCTGAGCTCACTATGTAGCCCATGCTGGCTTGGAACTCACAGCAGTCCTCTTGTCTCAACCTCCTGAGTGCTAGTGTTATAGGTGAGCACCACCATACCTGGCTTATGTTTCCAGTTTGTTTGTTTGTTTATTAGACTCTGTTGTTTTGAACTCACTGTGTAGCTGAGGCTAGCCTGGAGCTCACAGCAATTCTCCTGCCTCAGACTCCCAAGTGCTGGAATTGCAGGTGTGTGCCATCACACCCAGTTTATTTTTTTCTGATATTTTCAAACAGATTTGATCATCTTTCCTTCCTAATTTGTGCATGTCAGGAAGTCTGTCCTAGCAACAAAAAGTAAGACAGCTGAGAATATCATAACTTATTTTGAATTTAGGGTTTACTTTTCCCCTTAATTCTTTAAGTTTCATCATCCATGGAACAAAAGTATTGGGTTAGAATAAGATATTTTCAAAGACGTTTCTGGTTCTAGCTTGTACTTCTGTGTTGAGGTAACATTCATTATATGCTTTATGAAGTTAGTGTGAAGGCTGGGGATGTGGCACAGTGATAGAGCTCCTGCCTAGGATGGGAGGCCCAGGGCCCAGTCCCCAGTACTGGGGAGGAGCAGAAAGAGTGAAGGAGAGGGGAAGTTAGTGAGAGTTGTCCATCCACACTACACGTAAGTTCTTTAAATACAACCAGACAGCTTTGTTCACACGTGTTTGCATGTGTTTCAACATAACTGTTCTCTGTATCATTAGTCTTTAATACTTGAAGTGAACAGTGAATGCTTGAGCTAGGGGTGCAGTTCTGAGGTAGAGCACTGGCCGTGCAGGCGCAGGACCATGACCACACAGAAACCAAGAGTGAGTGATAAACATTTGAAAAATGCCACTCATAAAACCCAAAAAATCCCTCAAAAGTGCAGCCTGCTTGCTTGCCCTTTCTTTCTTTCTTTCTTTTTTTCCTTTCTTTCTTTTTTTTTTCCTCCTTCTTCCCCTCTAGACAGGGTCTCACTTGGTAGCCTAGGCTGCTCCTGTACTCACTGTGTAGTCCAGGTTGGCCCTGATCCTCCTGCTTCAGCCTCCTGACTGCTGGGATTACAGACGTGTGCCACCATGCCGGGTTTATGTGGTGCTGGGGAATTGAACTTGGGATAGGTAGGCAAGGACTTCACTGCTGTACCATTCCTCTATCCCCCTCCCTCCTTCCTTTCCTTTCTTTTCCTTTCCTTTTCCTTTTCCTTTCCTCTTTCCTTCCTTGCTTTCTCTCTTGCTTTCTTTCTCGCTCGCTTTCTTTCTTTCTTTCTTTCTTTCTTTCTTTCTTTCTTTCTTTCTTTCTTTCTTTCTTTCTTTCGGGATTAAATCCAGGGTCCTTGCACTGAGCTACATCCCTAGCTCTTTCTTGTTTTATTTTGAGACAGACTCTTATTAAGTTGTCCAGCTTAGCCTTGAATTTGTGATACTCCTGCCTCAGCCTTCAAGAGTGCTAGGATGCATGTGGTAGGCATGTGCTACCACAGCTGGTTAAAAATATAGTTTCTTACTCTGGTTCAGATAGTTTATAATATTATCACCTTATATTTTAGTTTGTTGCAATCTTAGTTTTATTGCATTTTTTCACTCCTAAAATTACATGACCTTTAACTAAACCATACTTTAAAAAATATTTGCATCTGGAATAAAATTTTTCCTGCAACATCGATTTTATTTGATGTGTTTTGTTACAGTAGAACTTCCTGGCCCATGTTTATTCTCTCCCATTCTTCCTCTTCAAGGATTCAAGATTTCATTGGAGTGTAATATTCATGTATGTGTTTGGGTGTGTCAGGAAGGGCATCCTGGGGGTTAAACATAGGGCCTTTGTACTGAGGTATATCCCCAGAGCCATGTACATATACATTTTCAAAAATTCCTTTTTTTAAAAAAAAAAAATTGAGGCAGGGTCTTGCATTATCTACAGACCTTTTTCATATTGTTAAACTGAGAACTCTGTTAAAAGAATTAAATAATTCTTCATTTTCCCATTCACCAGCCCCATTCTACTTTGCTTTTATGAGTTTAAACTAGTTAATTGTTTGAACCAGACCTTTTTTATTCCAGGTAAATGGATTTAGGCTCAAAGAAGAGAGTAACCCAGTAAAACCCATAGCCATACTCAGTCCTAGTGTGTGAGGAGGAGGATGGTCGCTACCAGCTAGCTCATACAGAGCGCTTACTTCTCCTAAGGATGAAGAGGAAAATGAAGTTTGAGTATAAGAAGATGAGTGGAGGCATGAGGGGAACTGAGGAAGCTCTTCATGTTTGTATTCACTCCAGAAACCAAGCTCAGCCATCTTTTGAAAGCTAGAGTCTGAGATTAATTAGAAGGCTCTGAGCATGTGCCAAAAGTTTGAAATTATCAGGAAATGAGGTAGGCCCCTGATCAGGGGTTATAATAATATTATAAAATAATAATAGTAATAACTGTAAGAACAGCTAGTATCTATAGATTGTATCTTCTATGCTGCTACTGACCTCGTTGCTTTATGTTTTAGAACCTTTATGGCAACCTTATCGAAGTAGTTGTTAAACAGATAAACTAGGTCACAGCTAGGATTCCATTCTCATTCTCTTGGTCCAAGTCTAGGCTCACTCTTCTTTCTGCACTGGAAGTGGCTTTGAGAGTGTCCACTTGACATTGCAAGCAATATATTTAGTGTGTAAGTTAAACCAAACCAAAACAAAACCGTATTCCTCAATTTGAGTGTGGTAGCACATGCCTGTAATCCCAGCTACTTGGGAGGCTGAGGCAGGAGGAATTGCAAATTTGAGCCCAGCCTGGACATAACAAGACCCTGTCTCAAAAAAAAATTTTTTTTAAATGAATGAATGCCTAGCCCTCATGCATGTTCATTATTGCCTTAAATAGATGTGAAATTTCGAAAAGTAAAACCCAGTTTACACAATACCCTAAATACAAGTGTATTTGTTAGTCTTCGTTTGTAGAAGTTATTTTCAAAGATACAAGTGAACAAATGGAAGCTAAAAATTTTTATGTGAATCAAGCCAAAGCAGATTGAATTATGGTGAACTTCAATACTGACGAGCATTTTAATGTTCAGGTAGACAAACAAGTATCATGCTGATTTATAAGGACAACTCAGCTGGTAAGATCAGCCAGTTTCAAGGATAACTAAATTTATATGGATGGATAGTTTCATTACCCAAATGGAAAACTTCCTTACTGTGTTATGAATTGCCTAATCCTGGACAGTGTAACTCTGTCCCCACCTCCCAGATATGCGTGAATTAGATCACTTACAATTGAGGTGTAGCAGTGGCCTCTTTGATTACACGTAAGCTCGGTAACAGCTCCTTAGGCTAAACATATCCTGTGTATTTTAGTCCCTACCCTGTGAAGGTGCCTAGTACTGGTTTTAACATTAGGAAAACATTTGTAAGGTATGAGATGAAGTATAGTGTAGCTGGGTACTGTTAACTTGGTCAGTACAGACAATTATGGAATGAAAACTTGTTGCAGACTTTTACACATCTAGAAGACTTTTCTAAGATGTTTTTGAGGTTTTTCTGTGGAGGGAGATTGCAGTGAATGAAAAGTTCTTGTAGGCCTTTTGGGAGAGTGGTAGCTGGTACTTTTGGACTGCTCACAGAGACTCAGGGCTAGGAGAATATCTCGGCAGAACGATCTGAGTTTTGTGTCCAAGATATTACTTTCTTCAATTATGAGAAACCACAAATTGCATAATGGGCTTGGTATTTTGTTGGTATGGAGACATGAGGATGATATCAGAGGACTCATAAATGTCTTTTGGGATGTGTGTGACATGTGCCTATTTTCTGATTTTTTTTCAGATTTCAACATTCTAAGGCACATTTTTGAAATCATAGATCTCCTAAGTTAGCAAATCCAAATCAATGTACAAAACAACCCTTTTTGCCAGTGCCAAATGCATCCTTTGCTGAGCTTTCTAATCTGGGCTCTGGAGTTTATACATAGCAAATTCTAACATCTGCCAGGTTCTCTATGGCCCACAAGGGAGTGGAGTAGTCTGGGACAGAGAGTCTGGAAGTGCAGGCTGCCTAGAAAGTAAACTGCAGGTTAAAATGTCTTGTGTGGATGTCCCCTCATGGACCACTGTGACGTTTGGCCACTGAGCTGGCAAGGTCATCTTGCAAAAGATGAAGAACAAGGAATGACCGGTTTGGTGGCTTGATACTGAGCTTCCTGCCTGTGCCAAGTTACAGCCATTGTAGCTGTTTCTCCTGAGAGTGTAAGAGTTTGGTGGTCATCTTTGTAGTGATGTGGTAATTTGTAGCTTTGACTTTTAGCATTATGAGGAGATCTAACCTTCATAGGATCTCATCTGAGTAGTTTCCTTAACACCAGCAGCCCTTTTCTCCCCCCACAACTGTTGCTGCTGCTTTTGAGCCTGGTATGTTATTGTGGATTAATCTTCTGAAGTACAGTGTATCCATTTCACAGAAATACATATAAATATTAGTTATATTTAATTTTCATTTTGCTAAAGAGAACTTAAATTTATTCCTTATCATAATACACTGGCTTTTTCTTTTGGTTTTTTTGTTTGTTTTATTTTTGTTTTTTTATTTTTTTGAGACATGGTTTTGCTCTGCAGGCAGGCTGATCCTAAATTCTCTGTGTATCTCAGGTCAGCGTTGAACTCACGGCAATTCTTTTGCCTTACCTTTTGTAGTGCTGGATTACAGGAATACTCCACAATGCCCAGTTTGTGTGGTGGTAGAAATTTGAACTTAGGGCCTACCGCTTGCTAGGCAAACACTCTAATTACTATGCTATTCCTCCAGTCCCTTTTGTTGTTTAAGACAGGGTCTTGCTTTATAGTCCAGGCTAGCCTTGAGCTCCCTGTGTAGCCCAGCCTGGCTTTGAACTTACAGTCCTGCCTCAGCCTCCAAGTGCTAGAATTACAGATTTTTTGCCACCATTCATGGTTTTTTTTTTTTTTTTTTTTTCTTTTTTGAGACAGGGTCTCCCTCTGTGGTCCAGGCTGGTACTGAACTCACTTCAGAGCCCAGGCTGGCCTTGGACTCACGGCAGTCCTCCTGTCTCAGCCTCCTGAGTGCTGGGATTACAGGTGTGCACCACCACACCCAGCTTATGGTTTTTTTTTTTTTAACTTAAGATATTGACCTTAGAAATTGCTTGGTTTTTCCCTTGCCCCTTTGCTTTCTTCTTTAGTCAGTAAAATTTTCTTTTTAATGGGTTATGACACAACTCCACACCATGTTTGTAATGTTTTTCAGGACCACAAACTCACATAGTGTTTAAAACATATGAGGAGCTAGAGCACAAGTTACTGTCTCTGTTAATTTTAGGTTTCCTAAGATTTGCTTACTAGGAAGTGTATTATTATTAAAGGAATTTTTTTTACAAAGCATTTCTATTTAAATAACTCATGATATTTTATATAGCTTACTTTAAATACATAGATGTGTTCCAGAAATTATCGACAAATTGTATTTTTTATTATAATTTATTTAATTTTACTTTTGTTTTTCACTTTTTTTTTTTTTTTTTTTGTGGTGCTGGGGATCAAGTCCAGGGCCTTCACACTCAGATATAGTCCTACTCCATTTTCATTTTTAGTTTTGAGATAGGGCCTCATTAAGTCACTAAGCTGCCCACGCTGGGCTTAAACTGGCCGTCCTCCTGCTCCCCCACCCTCTTACCCCACAGAGCTAGGATTATAGGCCTGTGCCACCAAGCCCAGTTTTGTGTAAAACATTTTAAAATGAAGCTGAGGAAGAAGAAAAAATGAATATATAAAAATATATATGTAAAATTCTGGAGCTGGCATATGAGAAACAGTTGAAGTCCTCAAAGGATAAGAGAACATGATTGTATAAGGTAGAATAACCCTGAATGTGCGTCTGTGCTGTTTTGTAGGATTAGAGGGAAGAGGAGGAATAAAGGACAGCCAGTGCCTAAGGACAGCCGGTGCCTACGTACAGCACAGGCTGCCCTTCATAGCAGCGGGACCCTAGAAGACACATTCTGCAGTGGGTTTGGGGGAGGGGAGATGTTCTCTATACAGAGACTTGCTTGTTACTGTCTTGAACCTGAGTGGAAAGAAAGAAAATTCTCCCATGAAACTGTAAGTAGACACCCAAAGTCCCCTGAATTTGCAAGCAGATTTCTTACTAGCTGTGAGAACTGAAAATCTGTGAGCTGAGAACTTAGTTGAAGGTATTCCCAGGTGGTTGTGATCTTCAGTGTCTGGAACAGTTGATCTTATGTCTCGGTAGAAACACACTTTATGGACAGGCCTCTTAAGAATTTTTATAGATGAGGTTGCAAGAGATGTGAGCTTGCCTAAGAAAATAAGCAACTGTGAGTTGGTCAGATTCTGTTTTTCCAGTGTTGCTGCAACAGCATTTTCAGACTTGTGTGCCCCTTGGAACTTGCTAGTGTAGCACCCTGTAGAGTCCCTGTCTCCTTCTGTTCAGCATGGACAGGTCTTTGTGGCTGCCTTGCCGCCAAGAGCATGACAGAAGTGACAGTCTGGGATTTCTGAGACTTAATTCATTAAAATACTGCACACTTCTTCTTTGTTCCCTTTTGGGGTGCTTGTTCTCGGAGCCCTTCCCCATGCCATGAAGAGACTTTCGGTAGATCCCCATGGAAGGGAAATAAGGCTACAGTCCAGGGGCACCAATGCGCCTCCCAGCTGGGTCTAGCATGAAGTTGCTGCCTTGTAACTGAGCCATTTGGAAAGTGTACCCTCCGCCCCGTGTGCCTGACTTAAGATGTTGCCACATGGCCTGAAGAGGCCAGCTGTCTTCTGAACCCTGAACAGCTTGCTAACTTGTGTACAAAAATGGGATTACTGCTGTTTGATTCTGCTGAATTTTGAGATGGTTTGTTGCACAGTGACAGATAATAAAAACAGTCACTGCCAGTATCACAAAAACTACAGATGTTTAGAGAAATAGAACAAGGAGTTAAAAATGACTCTCAAATGAACGAGGAGAATGTAAAGGAAGAACTATTCTGAGAATTTTTAGAAATGAAAAATATAGTTGAAGAATACAACGCTAAGATACCATGTCCAGAGAGAATGGCTTATATCAACAAGTCAAATAGCAATCAATGCTGTCAAGGCTGTGGGGAGAAAGGAACCCTCCTGCACTGCTGGTGGAAATGTAAATTCATTTGACCACTCTGGAAAGCAGTATGGAGAGCTCTCAAAAGACTAGAAATAAATATCCCCTTTGATCCGGCGACACCCCTCCTGGGAATATATCCAAAAGAGGCCAAAACAACATACAACAGAGATATATGTATACCCATGTTCATAGCAGCACAATTAACAATAGCTAGAATATGGAAGTCACCAAAATCCCCATCAACACACCAGTGGATACACAAACTGTGGTACTTACACACAATGGAATACAATGCTTCTGTAAGGTCCAACAGCGTGGAGGTTTTCACAGGCAAATGGAAGAAACTTGAGAACATCATGCTTAGTGAAGTGAGTCAGAAGCAGAAGGTGAAACATCGGATGGTCTCTCTGATATGAGAGACCCAGACCACAACTATCTCATGGAATTTTAGATGAAAGACAAAGCGAAAGAGGGGGACAGGGTGGGGGTGGAGCTAGGGAAGGGAGAGTAGGGGAGGGACAAAAGGAGAGCGGGAAAGCCCTTGTCACCTTGACAAGAAACGTATGTGCACAGAATACTCAACTCCATTGTAAACCTTGAATTCTGCACTTGCACATATCAATAAAATGGAAAAAAAATAGAAATGAAAAATATAGTTGAAAAATACCATAGAAAGATGATAATTTGACAGAATTGTGTATATATGTTATAGTTCAGTAAAAAGTTCGAAAAATGATGACATGGTGATGAGTGAAAAGATAGGCTGCAGCCTGGGAGAAGAGGGACTGCACACATGCTTTTTTTTCCCCCCCCCCTTTTTTTTGAGACAGGGTCTTGTTCTGTAGCCCAGGCTGGTCCTGAACTCAGTATGTAGCCTAGGCTGGCCTTGGGCTCAGGGCAGTCCTGCCTCAGCCTCTCAAGTGCTAGGATTGTAAGTGTGCACCACCACACCCAGTTTATGTGGTGCTAGGGAATCAACTCGAGCCTTGTGCTTGCTAGGCAGGTGCTCTAACTGCTCTGCTATTCCTCCGGCCCCACAATTAAAGAAAAAAATTATAAGTGTGTTGTTGAAAAGTGCTCTTCAGTGAGTCTTTCTGAGGAAAAAAAATTTGTAGTACAGTCACTTTTTCTTTCTTTCTTTTTTTAATTCTTGACAGTATGGAGAATCAAACCCCAGTACTCACATATACCAGTCAAATGTTCTACCCCTGAGCTGCATTCCCATTACTTTTTATTTGTTGCCATTGTTGTTTGTGTGTGTGGTGTGGCGGGGGGGGGGGGTGTGCGGTGACGGCAGCGATGTATGTGTTTAGAGTCTCCCTATGTTACCCAGCTGGTCTTGAGCGCCTGAGTTCAGGTGATTTCCAGCCTTAGCCTCGCAAGTGCTAGAATTACCAGCACATGCCACCGTGCCTGACCAAATACTACTTATTCTTTAATCTTAATCTTAATTAATCTTGCACGTAAAATCCTCCAGCCAATCTATTTTGAATTTGTTTTCAGTCTCCTTAAAAGTTCCTTGCTCAGGTGAGAACAGGCCCCTGAACAAGACAGAACCAAGAGAATTCATGCTTAGGTTCAAGTTCAGCAGTCATAAGCCTCAAAATGAGACGTTTGGCCTCTTGTCTTACCTGTCTTAAGTTGCTTTCTCTAGGTGAAGTAAGACTTTCTTAAGATTTATTTCAGATCAGCAGCAGACAAAATAGGCACTCATTCTTGCTTCTTCCCTGCCTGTATCTGCAGTGGGTTAAGAACTTCCATTCCCTGACATCTTTTCCTTTTCTGAAGTAATGTGAAACCCAGTAATTATACACAGACCCGACCTACTTTAGAGGAAGGAAAGGACAAAGAAACCATAGCTTTCTTCATCCTTTTTTGGTTAAAAAGCAGAGATTCTGGGATGTGAGGGCCAGAACTTCCTATATCTTGTCTTCTTTGAAGAGCCCAGCCCACTCGTCTCTCTCCCACACATTAGCAGTTCCCCCAGTCTGTGCTGATAGAGCTTTTGTGCTCTTGCTGATCTGGAAATGCTTGGCCATTTTCTAAGGAGTTAATGGCTTTGAGAAAATGAGGTTGAAAAGCCTATTTTTTTGTTTTTATATGTGTGTGTTTGATTTTGTATATGCTTAAGTCAGTTTTTCAAATAGTAGCCTGGGAAATAAGCCTATATCTTATCCATGTTAATAAATTAATGAATGGAATAGGAGTTTGGACTAGTCATCCCATGTAGCTATTGCTGTGGCTGCCTACTAACTGTTAATCCATTTCTGTCTCGGTTCTGTTTCTGTCTTACTTTGCTAATTTTGTAATTTTATTGTCAACAAATTGTAATATTTGTTCTATTTATTGACTTTTTAAATAATAAAATTTTCTCCTAAACAACAGGGAGGAATGTTTTATTTGCTTCATTGACAGTTGCTGTAATACCACAACTGGGTTCTAGTCCTTGGGTCCAGGTTGCTCATGACTTTACTAAGCTTGTTTTTTTTGTGTGTGTGACAAATACCAACTTTCATCATGACAGATGAGTATCAGTATGTGGAATATCAAGAACTGGAAGAGGCAAGATAGTGCATAGTTGGCTTAAGTTTAGACACACATATAGTGGAATGGATTGAAAAGTCTCAAAATAAACCTTACACATTGGGTCATTAGATTTTGGCCATAGTGCCATGAAAATTCAGTGGAGAAAGAAGAATTATTTGTTTTTAGCTAATAATGCTGCAGCATGTAGATAACCACAGCGGGAGTGATTTTGGATTTTTGCTTTTCATTGTAGACAAAAATTTACTCAAAATGCATTAGACCCACAAATATAAGGACTAAAACTGTAAAACTTGCTTTCTGCTCAGGAAGCATCATTAAAATTTCTCCTCTTGCTGCTGTCATGTCTGAGTCAGCCTCCTAAGGAGCTGGAGCAGCTATGGAAGCTCTACAGCAGAGGGCGTAACTTTGGAAGAGCTGATGAGAGTCCGAGAATCATCATCTACAGTTTAGAACACAGACTCCGTGGTGAGGAGAGATCCAGGCACCAAGTGCCTCGAGGCCCTTGGGTTTGTCACATACACCTCTGTGGAGGACATCAGTGCTGCCATGAACTCAAGACCACATGAGATGTGTGGAAGAGTTGTGGAGCCAAAGAGAGCTGTCTGGAGAGAAGATTTTAAAAGATCAGGTGCCCACTTAACTCTGAAGGTTTATTTTGGTGGTATTAAAGAAGACACTGAAGACTATCACCATTGAGATTATTTTGAACAGCATGGAAAAATTGAAGAGATCGAAGTCATAACTGACCAAGGTGGTGGAAAAAAGAGGAGCTTTGCTTTGGCGACCCTTGATGATCTTGATTCTGTGGATGAGATTGTCATTCAGAAATAACATAATGTGAGTGATCACATTGTGAAGTGAGGAAAGCCCCACCGAAGCAAGAAATGGCGAGTGCTTCATCCAGCAAAAGAGGTTGAAGTGGTTTTGGAAATTTTGATGGTAGCTGTGAGGGGATTTTGGATTTTGGCTACTTTTGGTTGTGAAGGAAATGTCATTGCTCAAGGTGACTTTGGTGGCAGCTGTGGTGGTGGCGGCAGTGAGAATGGCACAGTATATTTGGTTATGATGGAAGTAGTTACAACATTGAGCCTTCAAATTTTGGGCCCATGAAAGGAGGAAACTTGGAAATGGAAGCTCTGGCTCCTGTGGTGATAGAGACTAATACTTTGCTAAACTGCAAAATCAAGGTGGCTGTGGCAGTTGTGGCTTTGGCAGTGGCAGAAGATTTTAATTACTGCCAAAGAACAAAGCTTAGCAGGAGATGAGAACCAGGGAAGTGGCATAGAAGCTACAGATCACAGCAGATCTGTGAACTCAGCCAAGCACTGCGGTGGCAAGCCCTCCCTACTACGAAGAAAACATGTTCTAGGTAGTACTGAGTTATGGACAAGAAAACCTCAAGGACTGTATTTGTGACTAATTGTGTAACAGGTTATAATTTCTATGTAAAATACAAAAGCATTCCAACAGGGAATTTTAATGTAGATTTTTCTTGCCCTCTTGCTGTTGACCGCTTCATGTAGTAGTCCAGTCATGATGCTGAATAAATGCATCTTTAAAATAATAAAATATATGAGTAAATCCCTGTGATCTTGAGTTAGGCAATGTTTTAAAGATATGACACCATAGTACAAACAAAGGGAAAATAGATAAATTGGATTACTGTATTAAAATGAGAAACTTTTCTGCTGCAAACGATACCATCAAAAAAGTGGAAAGCAACCCATAGAATTGGAGAAAATATTTGCAAATTGTATTCCGGACAAGAGACTTGGATTCAGAGTACGTAAAGGCTTTTATGACTCAATAAAAAGACAGTCTACCACAGACCAAGAGTTTTACTATATGTTTATTCAGAAGATGTATCCAAATGGCCGACTAAAAATGTGAAAAGATGCTCAGCATCATTAGTCATTAGGAAAATGCAAATCAAAACCATGGTGAGATATCATAGCACACCCACCAGCATGGCAATAATAAATAATAACAAATGTTGGTGAAAATAGGGAGAAATTAAACCTCTCTTGGATTTCTGGTGAAATGGTACCATGACATAATCCCTTTTGTCATTTCCTCCAAATACGAAATGTTCAGAAGAGTTCAATGTGTAATTGTCATTTGAGTTAGGTGCAAACCTAAAAGAAGTAAAAACATACCCATTCAAAAATTTTATATGAATGTTTAAAGAAGCATTATTTATATTAGCCCACAAGTACAAACAACCCAAGTGTTTTATCACCTGATAAATGGAAAATTAAAATTGGTATATTTACACAATGGAGTATTACTTGACAGTACATCCTCCAGCATGGGTGCTCTTAACTACCGAGTGAAAGAAGGAAGTCTCAAAAGGACCACATTATATATAACTCTAGTTAGAGGAAATACTCAGCTCAAGCAGATTTATGGACAAAAGGTAGAATGTATCAGCAGTTGCTTAACGGTGAGGGTTGGGATGAGAGAATGGTTAATGGTGATTAAGTGGGGATGGGGCTTCTTTTGAGGGAGTGACAAACGTTTCAAAAGTTGTTAGGATGGTTGAATAAAAGATGCTGAACCTCACACTTTACTCTACTGAGATAGGTGGCGTGTGACTGATACCTCAACTTTTTTTAAACAAAAGAACTAGAATATAAGGAAAGATTTTTTTATAAGGTGAAAGGCCATTGTGATTTTCTTACTAATGAATGAATTTTGCATCATTTTTTCTAGCTAATGGGAATTTTTAAAAAACTATTACTTTCAGAAAGAATTCCACATATCTTTAGTAAAAGACCAGTAGATTAAAGCTTTAAAACAAATTTAAAATAATTAGGCCCAAATGTTATATGGGAGAAGGAAGATCGATGTTATTTTTCGAGAAAACATAGGCAGACTAGAGCTACCACAGTTCACTTGCCTTTTGCTTTCTGGAAGTACAGGCCAACAAAAAACAATGACAGATCCCTCAACTTAGGTTCTGAAGTTGTGTTAGTCAGCTGACTGTTGCTGTGAAAAAGAGCCTGAGAAAATCAGCTTAAAAGGAGGAAAGATTTGTTTTGGCTCACAGTTTCGGAGGCTTCAGTCCTTGGTCATGTGGTCCCTATGCTTTGAGCTTTTGACAAAGCAAAACATCATGTCAGTGAAGGGAGGGAAGGAGGAGCATGAGAGAGCCCAAAGGAGCAGACAGGGAGGGAGAAAAACAAGGGATGGGAAGGTAGAAGGGAGAAGGGCTGGAATGCTGTGATCCCCTTCGGGCCACCCTCCCACGGAGGCCACTTCTTTTCACGAGGCCCTGTCTCTTAGAGGTCCCACTTTCCCAGTAGTGCCAGCATCTGGAAAACAAGCCTTCAGCGCAGGAGCTTTTGGGATAGACTTAAGATTCAAATCATAACATAAATAAAAGGAAACAATGTAGTTGAGGAAATCTTTTTCCAAGCATTACACTTCAAGATAAAACTTAGTAGCTTGTGACTTGGTAAGGGTCACAAAACTATGCTTATAGGAAAAAAAAAAAAAAAGTACTTAACAGTAGTAAAGTTTGAAAATATTCTGAAATATACCTCATGGAAGTCTGCTTTGACCCTGAATGTGTCAAGTGAAAAAAAAAGTCATGTATTAAGCTCTCTCATGATCTAAAGAAAGCTATTTAGGCTCCTTTCTCTGGCATGAAGTAGACGTTTACTATCTAGCAGAACAGACTACAGATTGGGCTTTCCCCAGTAGACTTATGTGCATCCTGAATACCAACCTCTTAGAGCCCTAAACTGACATTGGAGTACCAGGAAGAGCACGAACAACTTAGTTGAATTTAGTGCATACTTTGTGTTGCTGTGTTTTGACATTTTGTGTGGCCGCGTCTGAATATGTAATAATGAGTTATATTTTAATAGGACCATGTAGATTGGTGCTATCCAATTACTATAAAATGAGGGATTTCTCTCTCTCTCTCTTTCACACACACACACACACACACACACACTTTTACATAGGAAAGTATATAAAATAATATTTCACATTATAATAAATTTTCTAATAGTTTCCCCCTCTTATTGTAGTTTTGTTTGTGAGTAGTTTGCTTCCTGCCTTTAAAATAAAAAAAATTTGAGAATTAATCTTTACCAGATTTTTATAAAAACTCTACCTTTTACCTGTAATGCTAACATTTTTCATGGAAAATAAATTTATTTAATCTGAAAATGAGATGGTTGCTAAATGAGGAACTTATTGAAGCCAAAATAAATGTAAGCATCAATCACACAATGTAATCTTATGTGGATGGATTTCTAGAGGGACCTTATGTGCCAGTTGTGGTGGTTTGCAACTGTGATAAAGAAAGCCTCTCAGACTGCCCTTGGTGCCACGTTCCTGACAGTCGCAGGAGGCAGACTGTCTCGCTCTGGGCCGCACACAGTAGGCAGCTCAGTACTGTAACTAGTCAGATAAGAATGCAGGATTTAACCAGCGTGCACCGCTCTACGAGTAGTTAGCCCACACTGCGGCGGCTAAGGTTGTGAGGCAGGTAAGACCTTGAGAAGGAGGGTGAGATGCTGTCTGATACAAGAGATTGCTTCCTGTATATTTTTCATTGCCAATAATTGGGAGACGGGGAATTTAGAACATCTTATCTGATGCTCCCACCTTACACTAGTTCACACACACTGTTGCTGCTGCATGCAGAATATGTTCTTGGGCCTTGGAAGTGTATTAATATCATCTAAAACAATTCATCATAGGAACTTTTGCTGGTTTTGTCCACCAGGAACAGTATAGCCATCGTAAGGTGAGCAAGATACCTCGCGTAATAAATCTGTTTAGGGGAAGTTTAGAAATTTATGTTCCGACCATTGAGTTTACCTTGCTCATTGGCTGGTGCTTTAAAAAGCCTTAGTGTTCTGGGTGCTCTCCCTGTATGTGCAGAGCAGGGCTTGGGCTCCCATAAAGGCTGTCCTCAGGGCAAACGCGGGCCTTCTGTGAGCCTGCGTATTCTTGCTTGTGAGTTGACGCTCCAGGAAGGAGAGGCGTGTACTTGCATGGAGAATGCTCATCTTGACATACGCTCAGCTTTCTGCGTCCTCCTAACCTCAGTTAACAAAGTTTTTCACCAGACGTCTAAGCTTTTTCATCCTCAGTTCTAAAGAACAGTCGCTTTTAGGTTCATTTCCCACAGTAACTGTTGAATTTTTCTTCGGATTTACAGTATCTTTTACTTTTTCTATTTCAAAATATTTCTGTAACAATGATTATTTTGTCTTTATACCACTTTTCTTAGGTACTATTTTGGTTGCCGCTTTAACCTGTTAGAACTTGCCCATGAACTCACTTAGTTCTCTCTACGGCCTTTCCGCCCCCTCTGTCCTCTCCCCTCCCGGCCTCTCTGGTTGGGGTTGTGGCTCAATGGTAGCACACTCGAAGGATGCATAGCCAAACATCTCTTGTTGGCCCACACTCCTTTTTATTCCCTTTCCCTCTCTTCAGGGCTCCAGGGCATCCTTTTTAGCAGCTCCCTAACCTTAGAAATGAGCCGGCAATCCCATTCTAACATCTCTGAAACTTATGAGACCTGTCAATCCAGAGTGAACACCTATAAGTGGAAAATTAGATTGTGACACTTTGTGTATAATTCTTGCCATAGCTTCATCTCTGTTATCAGCTCCATTCTTTCCTAAGTGTTTAAAATTTTTTTTTTGGTTCAGTTCATATGATTGGTAAATCTACAGGCCAAGAGTTGATTTTATATTTTATAAACCATAAGAACATGTTGGCACTTCGTAAATGTTAAAACAACAGCACCAATAATAATGTCAGTATGCCTGAGAGTTCCTGTAATGTCAGAGACATTTCTAGAACTTCTTTCTGAGAGAGGAAATATTAACCAGATGGGGATCGTTGGGGCTAAGAAAAATTTCTTTTTGTCTTTGAAATTTTTCTTTTTATGCCTTGATTTTTAAGTAATCACCAGAAAATTTACTTTGCCTCAGACACCATTTATTAATTATGTACAATATACCATGTTCCAAGTCAAAACTGCTTCCAAGAACAATAGAGAACATATCATGGAATATTTTCCCATTTTCAGTAAACTCTCGCATCTCTGTCCTGTAGACATTTTAAATGCATAAGCTATTTTATATTTCTCACTCAGTACAGCCCAGAGAAGTACAGGGGGAAAATTCAGCCACTTACCCCAAAAATGATAGATATTTTAAATTCTAGTTAACTACCTCCTTTGGCATGCATTGAAACTTGACTGACATGTATCTTTGTTGGCCATGGTGAGTTCTCTTGTTGGGAGTTGGCTGGCATCGTCGAATCCCAGCCATTTCTTAGGCTTGACAGCTGCATATTTTCCCAAAAACATTTGTGATTGGTGTGAAACTGAATAGAATTACAAGTTCTTTCCAAATGTGCATCTTTGCTTTGCCCCTTAATTCTTGATCTGACCGTTTGCTTATAATTGAAATATGGACTCCAATTAAGAAACTGGTTTCAGTACAAAGGTTAGGATCATCCCAGGAGTGGGGCCAGCCTGTGTCCTGGGCTTGGCCATGTGTCGTTATATTATAAATCAAGGCCACTGAATGCCTAACAACTTCAGCTTAAGAGTCTAGGTTGAGTAGTTTGTGTTGGTTTGGGGATTGTTTAAACCTGCTTTTTTTTCTGTTGATATTCTATTTTCTAATAAGTTTAAAAGGAAAAAGACTGTTTTGTTTTTTTATCAAGGCCGATTTCAGAGGCACTTAACATTTTTCTGGTCAGCCATTCCCGCCTTGATCTTTTGAAAAAAATCAAGCCTTTCAGAAAAAAGAATTGATTATTTTCTCAGTTATCTCAAGAATAGAACCATTCTGGATGCACGGAAGAGGTAAATTTATTACATATAATGATGCCTCAGGGAAGTTGTTGTCAAAGTTGATCCAGGGACCTCAGAATCTCTGAGGCTCTTTCCATGCTCAAACTGGATGTATAAGCACATGACCATAATCCCAGCACTTGGGAAGCTGGGACAGGAAGATTGATTGCAGTTAGTTTGAGGCCAGCCCAGGTGTCTTAGTTACTTTTTCGTTGCTGTGACTCAATACCCAACACCCACAAACTTAGGAAAGGAAAGGTTTATTTTAGCTCACAGTCTTGAAGGTCACAGTCCATTCAGGGGTGGCTGGCAATAATCGAAATACGTGGCAGAGAGAGAGGTGGAGGCAGCTTCCCAGACAAACAGGAAGACAAGCTGAGGCTAGTTGAGACTAGTCCCCGTCCCCCAGGAAGGCAGGTTCAGCTTATGTATCCTTTCAGGTCTCCGCCCAGTAACCAGTTCCTCCTGCATCCAGGTGTGGCCAGTACACACCGTTAATCCTATCTTAACTGCAATCCACCCCTCCAGACCAGACCCCAATTCACCAACATTACATGGTTCCATAGACAGTCCACAACATTAAAATACATGAGACTTTTGGGGGACACTCCAGATCCTAACCACAACACCGGGCTATGCAGTGAGTTAAGACCCTGTCCTCTCCCCTTAAAGCTAAGAGATTATTTTCATTTTAAGAGTCTCAACAATTATAAAATGGAAATTTCAGGAGATTACATGATGTGTGATGATGTCATTGTTCTGATGGCTAAGGGAATGTGCTTGTCTTTTAATTTTTCATTTTAATTTTCAACTTTAATTCCTAAATAATATTGATAATTTACTCTGTACATTAATAGAACATTTTGAAGGCGGTCAGTAACTTTTTAAGGAGGTGTCCTGGGCCCAAAAGCTTAAGAGCTGCGGTCTTGGGGCTGTAAGACTTTGTTTTCTCAGAGGATCCTCTTAAGAAAGACTGTGAGGGGGCAGCACAGGCGCAGTGCAGTGCAGCAGACCAGCTGGGTGCTCCACAAACACTAAAGGAATAAAATTGAGTTCTTGCTATCTGGCTTTTAAGACCTAATTTGAGATTCTCTTTCATGGCAATACTTTCAGTGCCTCATAACTGGTAACTTGGGGCCAGGTGTCTGCAAGATGAGTAACTGGCAGTTCTCAATATGGAGTCAACTATTTCAAAAGTGATTTTCTTGGGATGTCTGTTAACTGTTAGGTTAGTTGTCCAGCTGTTCACCCGTCTAGTCCAGTCCTGTAGAATGCAGGATGCACACACATATGCATGTGCGCACACACACAGGAGAACACACACATGCACATAATTTGATATTCTGTAAAAGAATGTATAATTTTGTATGTATTAAGTTTTCTGAAAGTCATTTCAAAAGTAAAAAGGAACAGGTGAAATTAGTTTTAATATATTTTGTTTAAACTGCTGTTCAGAATACCATTCCACATGTAATCAGTACAAAAATTTCTCAGTGAGATAGTTTACATTCCTTTATTTAGTATTAAAACTTATAAACCTAGTGATTATTTTACATCACTATTAATAAGTGGTCTAGCCACATTTTGAGTGCTCGGTAGTGAAATGTGGCTGGTGTTTATCATACTAGGCTTTACCAATCTAGACCACAAAAAAATATTCTAGACTGGAGCTGAGAACAACCTGGAGTAGATAAGCTTTGCCACAGAAATAGAGAATAAAATTTCTGCTGCAGAGTTGTTACAAAAATACAACTCCGGACTTTGGCAAGTCCTGGTGGCACAGGCCTGTAACCCAGCATTCCAGGACTGCAGAGGCAGGATGATTCCAAGTTTGAGTCCAGTGCAGGCAGTTTAGCGACTTAGCAAGACCCTGTCAAAACCAAAACTGGGAATGGAATGGGTTTGTAGCTCAGTGTGAAAACCCTGGCCTCAATCCTTCGTACCTAAACAAACAAACAAACAAATAAAATATAGCACTTGGGAGACAGAGGCAGGTGGATCTCAAGTTTGAGGATAGCGTGTATTAAATTGTGAGGAAAAACCATAAAAAGGAAAAGCAGCTCCTTTGGAAAAGTTACAGAGGCAAAACATTTATTTGCCTAAATCTTAAGACATTTTAATGAGAAGTAGAGCTTCTTTCCTTAAACTACTTTTCTCTGAACTGTCATAATGTTTTCTCTTTTCTTCCTAAAAGCATACAATCTATTTACTATGTTCCTGTGAAGTTATTATACGTGCATCTGTACACCAGTTTAAGAGAGTACTCTGTTTTTGGAGCATTTTTATCTCTTGTAGTCTCTCCCCGCTGCCCTTCCCCATTGCCTCTGTTTCCCCCTTAAAAAATAGTAAGATGAGGTTTGGCTAAATTGGGATGGCAGCTAGTCTCCTTTCCAGGTCTTCACATTTTCCCTTCTCAATAATCTTTTTAGACCTGCCCATTTGTCATAGCACAGCCCTAAAACTGTAGTGTTGGGGTTATTTTTGATGGGGAGTGTTGAGGAGGAGTGGCTTTTTTAAAATTTTAGTACTGAGCTTGTTCCTGATTCGTGAGCTTTTGTTTTGGCCCCTTATTTTGCCTGTGAATGTCAGGGTATGCAAGTGAATTCCTGCCTGTTGTGAAGAAACCACCATTTTTTTCCCAGATTCATTCCCTATTACTGTGCTTGCAAAAATGAGGCAGGAGGTAAAGGAACTGTAGTTTTTTAGAAGTGAGAGCTAAAAGGGGGAAAGGGCTGTTTTTCCCTTTCCAGTGAAGAGTGAGTGTGACTTTGGCATGCTCTGAATTTATGCCAATTTATAAGGAGTTTGTTGAAGGAAAATGTCTTGAAGAGGAAAATTCTTAAGAACTTTCAGTCTCTATCTACTTAGCAATATTTTTGGTGCAGTGTTTTGTATAACAATAGAGTGCCAGTTCACAAAATTAAGCTCTGTGTAATATAAAGGAATCTATGCAGAACAGGAAAATTTAAGAAATATATAGTCTTTTGGAATTGGAAGTTTCGATTTTTACCTTTTCACTTTTGGTTGTATGACTTATATATTTTTCAGCTCCAATCTAAAAACATTCTTTGAGAGCTTGTCTTCTGTTTACCTGGAATTTACTTTTCCTATAGACACACTTAATTATTCGTGCAACTGGTGTGTGTATATTTGTCTTAGTTACTTACTCGTTGCTGGGACAAAATACCCAACATCCACAACTCAAGGGAGGAGAGATTTATTTAGCTCACAGTTTCAAAAGGTCCCAGACAGTCGATTCATGGCATCTGGTAATGGTGGGAGCACGCAAGCAGAGGCTGTGCTCATGGCATTGCAGACAGAAAGCCAAGTGAGGCAGGAACCAAGTTCAGGGAGGAGCTGGCCAGAGCTTTTCCGGGAAGAAGCTGTAATAATGTTTCTTCTTTCTTTACTCATTTCAAGCTGCCAGTTTCCCCCCTCTCACTGGATGATACCAGGTTGAGTGCCCCACCCTTACTTCCTGGCCCTCAAATCAAGAACACCTACCTGAAAGGTCTGCCCTGGGCCCTCCCTTCATCTCAACGAATTGACACAATCCCTCCACATCAAACCCCAAGCGGCTGCTCCTTCCAGCCAGAACCCATCTCCCACCAGCACTTGAATCTACAGAGAGATACTCGGTATATCCAAATACATGATGCTTTGGAAGACCCTCCAGATCCAAACCATAGCAGTGCTAAAACTTTTTCCTTCCTTCCTTCCTTTCCTCCTTCCCTCCTTCCCTTCATTCCCTTCCTTCTGTCCTTCTATCTTTCCTCTTTGTACTTGGAATTGAGCCCAGGGCCTTTGTGCTGAGCAACACCCTCAGTGCTACCTCCTTTTTGAAAAATATTTTGGTGAGACATGGCCTCACTAGTTTGCTTAGGCTGGGCTTGACTTCGTGATCTCCTGCCTCAGCCTCACAAGTGCTGGGATTACAGATGCGTACTAGTCTAAATCTTTGTTATATCGCTTTAAATAATCTGTACCTGTGAAAATTAAGGCTCATTACTTTTGAAATTGTCATACCTTCATGCTAGCCCCTGTTCTTTTAGTAATTTTTTTTTTTTCTGATAGTTTTCTGCTTTTTGGAAAGCCTCACATCTCCAGTTGGCCGCAAAAGTAGGAACTGAGCTTTAGGACGCTGCCTTCGGCATTCCTTAGCAGCTGTACCGTCGCCGGAGTGTGCTTGTCTGGTGTTGGCTCTTGGCTGGGAATTGCAGTGGGGCCTGGCCTGCTGTGCCGCAGGCCACTCTGGCTCTGGCACAGCCCTCGTGGTCAGGCCCTACTGTGGCTTCTGTTCTGTGGCTCAGGGTGACTTTCCTGAATGGAATGCATTATCCCCCCTTTCCCCCCAGTTCTGTTCTTCCATCTTCTTCCCACATCAGCTGGCAGCAATCAGTTGGTTCTGAATTCTGCCCACAAATGATTAGCTAGTTTGCTTTTGGCCCCCCCAACTTGCTCCTTGAATCATGAATATGTGTTTTGGATCCAGAATTATGTTGCTTAGTGAAGCAGATCTGATCTGTGCCAAGGAATACCTAAAGTTTAAGGCTTGATTCCAGAACACACTAGAATAACAGTAGTAGTACTTATAACTATTGTAGATAGTAATCTTTCCTTTATCCATGGGGGACCATCCTGAACTACAGTATGAGACCCTGTCTCGAAATACCAAAAAAAGAAAAAAAGTAGCTCTATTGGAAAAAAATTATAATGGCAGAATATTTCTTTGCCTAAATTAATACAGTTTAAGCCTGAAATTGCAGTTAATAGCAAACCCTGTGTACAGTTTTTCCCATACATACTTACCTAGCATAAAGTTATTTTTTCATTGTTTTGTGAATTAAAGAGATTAACAGCAATAGCTAATAATAAATAGAACAGTTATTATAATAATACAGGGAGTGATCGAAATGTATGGTGAATATTTAAATTAAAAAATTGAGTAGTCATGTAAGTAGCCATGAATGAGAAGAGCCCTGTGTTGTGACTGTCACACGCCAGGCAGGTTGTATACAATCACCATCAACCTCCTTAAATAAGGTTCCATTGTTACTAACACTTTATAGGTAATGAGCCAATATTAACTTGCTCAGTATTAACTTGAAGAAATAACTCAAAATTTTTGACTCCAAGTAGTTTAGCTTCAGTCTTTGTTTTTGACACAATACTCACTTGCTAGACAGAGCTTCCTTCCCCTTTCAGTGGTTTGTAGAATCCTAAACCTGCTACACCTGAAACATAGATAAGAATTTTGAACAGTATATACCCAATATAATTTCCCCCAAAAGGTAATACATTTCAACCATATTCCTATGGAATGTCAGAGGTACTTGTTACATCTGTACTATATTCTCTTTATTAACTTATTTACATATGCTTTTTATGATAATTTTATGAGGTATATGATATGTAAGATCTGAATGATTCTAGGTGAGTTTGGTCCTTGGATGATTAGGTTTCGTTTTCCATTTGCTTTTATAAGACCCTGTGCCTCAGGAGGCGAGACCACTGGGAATCGTGGAGGTCCACTGTGCAAAGGTCCTTTACTGTCCCTGGTTCTCCTGCCACACTTTCTGTGGTGCTCTGACTGTCCTTGCAGTGCCATGCTGCTTCATACGTCTGTTTTCTCCTATTATGCTGTAGGCTTCTTGAAGTTAAAACGGTGTCTGATTAAGTTGTAGCTGGAGCTACAAGGAGCTCATCACATTCTAGCAGCAGGCAAGACTAACTGCTCTTGGAATCAAGCTGAAATTTGTCTCCTGTTTCTCTAAGTCTTCATAAGGGCATCTGAAGTAACTCCAGATATAGTCCCTGTGATGGCAGGCATTTATACATTGGAAGAGTCTGTCACGGACGGTTGCATGCTGTCTGCATTTCTCTGGACTGAACATCATTACTGATGAAATTTTGCTTTCCTGGCTTTTCTTTCCCTCCCCCAGTGTATAGTGTCTTAGAATTTTAAGAATTAGAGGGGATTAGGGCTTGCTTAGTTCTTACTTTTCATCTTGATTATGTGCTGATTAAGTAATTGAAACTGAGATATAGAGATTTTTTGGGTGAAACTAGTGTTTTAAGCACTTTACTGAAAATGATGAGGAATTTAAAGTTAGTGGATTAAAACAATATCCCTCTTCTTTAGTTGTGTCTTAAAATATCAGTGTGGGGAGTCTTCGGAATAATGGGCAAAACAAAAAGATACACCTTGTGCTGAAGTAGCATAACTGTGGTACAGAAAGATCTTTATGTGCTTACAATATCATGGTTATGAGTTTCACTTTTGGAGCCACCATACTTGGATCTCCCACAGTCTGGCTGTAAATTATGCAGCCTTGGTTAGTTTCTCTTGGTGTGCCTGTTTCTGTCTTAACAAAACAGAATTCATACAGTGTGTGTTGTGAGTACTAAGAACTGTGGTTGGCCCAGCGTCAGCATTAAGCATGGCTGCCATCACAGCCTTCTTTGCTCCACAGCTGCTGCCACCAGGGCCTCACAAGCACCTGGTGACATGTGGCAAGCCCCTGTGTGAGAGAGTTCTGCTAGAATCTCAGCCAGCTCACACGTACTTACCATATAAGCTTCTTGTCCTAACAGGAGGCCCCACATTCTGCTTCCTACACTGAGCACAATTTGACCATGACTGTCACCAAAGCCTTAGAGTAATGAAGCGTTTTGTCATGAGGTTTTACTACATACATAATTTTTAAAATGATAGAAGACCCATTAACTTGTAGAATCTATTCCTTTGATACAAACTTGCAAAGAACCGACTTCCTTCTATTTTTTTAAAAAGGGTGAGTTCATTTTCCTCATTGATATTCTAAAAGCTAAAGGCTGGCAGTTTTTATTTTTCAGGAGGTAATGTTTTAAAGTTAATTTTCCTGAGCTCACTGCTTTTGATAATGGGTGAGAGTAAATTCTCTTCCTCTGTTGTCAGGTTGCCATCAAGATCATAGATAAGACCCAGCTGGATGAAGAAAACCTGAAGAAGATTTTCCGAGAAGTTCAGATTATGAAGATGCTTTGCCACCCCCATATTATCAGGCTGTACCAGGTAGGACCAGCTGGCCAAGCGAGTCCTGCCTGTGCCGCAGAGCTCAGAATGGCCCACGTGGGGAGGGGCTACCTTGAGGGAAAAGGAGATGGACTGCTGAGACACCTTCTGTGTCCGTGCTCTTCCTGCTCCCTCCTCCTCCCCCCTCCCCCCTCCCCCTTCCCTCTCTTTTTACTTAATAGTTGCAGACTTTTCCCTGGCTATTCACTAATGATATCTGCTTATCCAGATAGGTCCTTTTAACTTGTTCTTTAAAACTTGATGCCTTTTCTCAGCAAGAATTACTCAGAAAGATTACTCAGAGGAAGAGACGTACTTGATTTAGGTCAGAGTCCTAAAACAGGATGGGAAGTGCCCCAACGAGAGAATTTTAAAAGGCAAGAAACTAAGGATGAACATAATGCTATTTTCTTAAAAGGATTATTTAAGTAAACTAGGTAATAAATAATCCTTTAAGAAAATAGCATTAGGATTATTAAATATTACATAAAGGTTATTTAAATGCTATAATCATGTTCCAAATTGTGATGGCAAAGGATATTTTGATATTTTAAGTATGACTTCTTCCATCAGTTAATACTTAAATCTTTTTAAAGTTCTACTGTGGTCAGTTTTTTGAGGTAACAGTTATTTTCAACATTCCGAGGCAGATTCTGTGTCCCAGGGAGTTTCCTATGAAAGAAAGATGCATATTCCATGCCGTCATCAGAGCGATCTCCTACCTTACTGCAAAAGAAGTAGATCTGATCGCTAGAATTTCTAGCTAGATAGGAGGGGAGGACCTTGCTCCGAAGGCTGGTGGGAGAGATATTTTGGGAGAGGTGGGGCTTTAGGGTGCTTCTCAGATTGCAGTGTGTTGGCAGCAGGGAGCTCTGTGTGCAGAGGGCCAGCCTTGCTCCCTGCTTTTCAGCAGAATGGTCATCTCCTGAGCTCTGAAGGAAGTGGCCACCCACTGAGTTCGTGTGCTGCTGTGAGTCTGCAGTAAGTGGCTTCTGACCCAGACGCAGGACTGGAGAGAGCATGCCCACTGCACAATGGATGGGCTTACGTAGCCTGTTAATTTTATGGAAAGGGAAACATCTTGTGTTGTTAGTATGTGTGGTTAAGGTGACAGCTTTAGAACTCTGGTTACTCACATGATAAAATAAATTAGGTCAGCGGAAGCAGACTCACTGAAATTGACCTAAGTTACTGTGAGTAATGCCTCCTCCTGCCCAAGAAGCCAGCTGTGAGAGCTTCTACTGCTGCCTGAAGAGGTCTGCCCTGAGATCTCATGCATTTCTTCCCCCCAAGCTTCCTTCCTATCCTAGTAGACAGAGCATACTTCTGACCTCAACCTTTAGCATAAATCACCTTACAGCAATGGTGGGCATAGGCTGACCTTTCTAAAAAGAATATCTTGTAGATGCCACCCTTATAATTGAATCCTACAGGATTACCTATTTTACCCAAGGTTGTTCTGATTTATAAAAATGTCCCTCCTATAGCTCTGACTTTGAATAGTGCCTTGTTTATTTTTATGTTTTGGAACAATGCTTTCTTTTAATCTTTCATTTTGTTTCTGCCAGATGTATCACTAATGGGAAATTGGTTGCCAGTGTGAATGGCAGAATGCGTACTTTGGGAGAACTGGGCTGGGCTTGTGGTGCTATCCAGGTAGCTTCCTGATTAGTCCCCTTAGGTTTGTAGAGTAAGCAAATTTAGGTAACAGTTGATATATAGGAAGCAATAATTTTTGAACTTTTAAAAAATTTAATGAAAGAACATTTGCAGTTAATAAAAGGCCTGAAAATACAAAGGAAAAAATGTGCCCTATGACACTATTTTCTTTATCTTTCTAAATACTTGGTACATCTAGAGTACTTACTTTTGTCACATAAAGAGATACGTAGAGCTTAGAGCAGTATGTGTAATAAACAGTGGGCTGCTGTCACATATTCACACACAGACCACACACATACAAATTTTTTTTTTTGAGAGAAAGACAGGGTTTCACTCTATAGTCCCGACTGGTCCTCAACTCACTGTATAGCCCAAGCTGGCCTCAAACACATGACAGTCCCCCTGTCTCAGTCTTCCAAGGACTGCTATTATAGGTGTCGCCACTGTGCCAGGCTTCCCACACACCTGATTCATATGGTGCTGCAGAATCAAACCTAGGGCCTTGTGCTTATTAGGCAAGTACTCTAACTCCTGATCTACACCTGCAGCCCATAGAACATTTTTTTAAAACCAAAAAATGATTTAGAAAAAAGAACAACACAGCTGTAGATTTTAAAGTTAACTTAAATTGGTTCCTGCTTTTAAAAAATTCTTATTAGTATGTGTTTGTGATACATAATAATGACATTCAACTAGAGGAATTGGTGCATATGTATATATCGCCTCTTAATCTTTTTTTATTTCTCCTGCTTCTAAGACTCTGAGGACTATGTTTTCTCCCTTATCTTCTTAATAACATGTATAGCCATTTGCTTCTAGAATGTTTTAGATCTCCTTAAGAGGAAATTGTAATGGTTTCTAACATTTCAGTTGACAAAAAGAGTGCTCATTTGTTGCCCTTCCTGTGGCATCAGTCTGTCATTTGTGTCACTGTCTGTCACTTTCCTACCTTTGCACCAGGTTATGGAGACAGAGCGGATGATTTATCTGGTGACAGAATATGCTAGTGGAGGGGAAATATTTGGTAAGTACATTTATTACATTCTTTAAACAGCTATTGAGCACACCCTGGCAACCCTAAGATAGCTGCTTGGTGCTGTTGTCACTTGAGCAGCTGTCACTTGATGCTGTTCTTCAGTACTGTGATTTTCTATAAGCAATTCTTTTATTTATTTATTTTTATTCTGCTAGTACACGTGTAACATCTTTGTTTCCTTAGTGAAGGTATTTTATTTCAGCCAGGTATTGATAATTCAATTTGAGGGTCTTGAAGCAAGCATTTTGTTGATGATGTAACTGAGGGTCCTCTCTGCTGCCAGGGCCTCCCCAAGGTGCCAGGTGGAGCCCATCACACAGATGGGCTGCCCTCTTTTGTCTCACAGAGCTCCCGTTGGAGCAAATGGCGTCACTCTAGTGCACTCCGAAACATTAAGTATAATACATAACTGTGTTACTTAGCACGGCTCGTGGTGCCCTTGATGAGCCCTGTCGCTTTCCAGCTTCACCTTCTGTAGCTACTTCTTCCTCTCCCAGTTCGTGTTAGTGCAGCATAAGAAATTAGCAGGAGACTTTCTGAGCAGAAAACCTGAGTTTTTGAGTTGTTAAAATTGACAAAGGCGTTTTCTCCATGAACAGCGTTGAATGGAGTTACATGGAGAAGGGTAAATTCTCCAATTTAAAATCATGTGTCCTCCCTCTCCTTCGGGTAACTAAAGAGAGAAGTTTCTTTTATATGGTTTAGATTTATGCAGTTCATTGTTTTTAGATATGTCCTCAATTTTATAAATATGAACACTTACTAATGAAGTTATATTTAAAGGAATGGAATCATATTTGTGGAACCTTCTTATTAATGGTAGGAATATTTTGGAATATTTTGTTTGCACATATTTGTGTTTGTGTATGCTAATAAGCTTTATCCAATAATCTATTTTTTTTGTGTCTTAAGTTTTTTCGAGAAAAGTGCTAGTCCTTTTAAGTAAGCATTTTTAAATTTTATCTTTAATTGTCTTTGTGTATGTGCTTATTTTATGAACTATATAATCAGAACATAATATGAGGTGATACTTGGTTTCAAAGAAATTAATGTAATAAAAGGTTTTAAGGGTAGGATTATCTGTATCAAGGAGAGTAAGTATGTTTTTAGTGTGTATACCAATTGTGTGCAGGTCATGTGCCTTGGAGATGCTAACTCAGTGTTAAGGCTCCAGTTTCCCTTCTCTGGAGCTGTTGCATTAGAGACATATGTGGGGATCAGCAGGTTGCCTTCAGCATGGCAACTGAAACTACAAGACTGTACAGGTTAGAGCAGCAGTGCAGATTGCTTTGTGATTGACTTCTCGATGCCATGGGTGTCCTGCAGGAGGATGTGGTTATATGGAACCAGAAAATAGAAATAGCAATCAAATTGCTGAGGAGTGCATTGTGGCCCGCCACGCCAGGTACAGGCTATAATGAACTAGTCTTGTTTAGATGCCACATGTACACAGAGCAAATGGACAACTCCCCTTAACGAGACACCTTCTTCTGAGTTTTTATCCTATTAAAAGCATTACTTCTCTCAAGTCTTGAGCTACTTATGGACTGTTTTTATTTCATAGGAAAACATAAGAGACCATGTCATCTTAATATTCTTAGTAATTTAAGAAACAAGCACAGAGCACATCAAATCTGCCCTGCTTTTTAAGAAAGCTGATTTTAAAAGTACAGGAAAGTTGATGGACCTGTGGTCATGGTGGACTCTTTGTGGTAATAAAGCTTAAGGGATGGGCAAACAGAATGTGTTTTTGTTAAATAACAGATACTATACATAATGTAATATACAGTGATGTAAGAAAAAGCACATCGTTAATATTATTTTGTAAATGCAGTGTATTACTTAAAGAAATCACTGAAACTGCATAGGGATAGGAGAGTCTCATGAGCTCTGGGTTTTAGAAGCGATGATTTGAAAGATGAGAGGAGCAGCTTAGTCACAGTGAGCCTGTGAGGTAGTTAGACCTAGTTTGAATCAGATTGGTGCCACCTGTTGATATTCTACTTAGGACAAGTTACCCAGTAGTGCTAGTATTCAGTTTCAAGGTCTGTAAATGGTGAGGTCTATAATACTTGTCTCATTGTGAAGGTGAAAGTGCCGTGTGAGATGATGAACTGACGGCTAGTATCATGGAGCCAAAAAAGAATTGACTGAGGGGGCAAAGACGAGATAAGAGTTTATTCAGGTCAGAGTATGCTGTCAAGGGGGACAGTGGGTGAGTTCCAGAGAGGGGTTCTAATATCAAGCTGAGAGATAGGGATCTTCTGTATGAGTTTGCAGATACGGTACCAGTTCTAGGTATCAAATGAGACTATTTAAAGGTTTTTATTTAGTATCTTGTATATCTTCTTTGAGTACCTGCATTGTGCCTAAAATTTTGTCTGAAGTTTCAGTTGAATAAGTGTATTTCCTTGGCTTCATAGTAGACCTTTTGGCTTCAGATAAGGAAGTTTATGTATATAAACTTTCAGGGAAGATGGGCTAGGAACTTTCTGGGACATATGAATGGGCTTTCTAGCAAAGGATTTTTTTATATATAATCTTGTCTAGCCTTGGTCACTAATGCCATATTTTCTCAGGACCCTTTGGTGTGAGCTGGGCAAGATAGCTTTTTAATGGGCTCCTCCTGTTCTGAGCTTTAAGTTTTTTGTTGCCAGTGGACACCCACTACAGAGATGTGTCAGCACTTGTAGAGCCCTGGCTCGTGCTTGATTTACTGTCACGTAATGAACAGCCACCATGAAAGATCAACCAACTTCTGATGTGTGATCACTCACAGAAGGAACTCCAGTAATTTGCTGCTCGTGGAACTGGTAAAACTAATTAAAACTGCCACTTAAAGTCATTGGACCTATAGTCCTAAGACCAGACAGCAAATGAAGAAACATTTATTCAAGAACATGTATAAAAAGTCACTGAATAATGAGATAGTTTGTGGTATTTGAACCAGTGTTTCTTTTTCCGTCCTTACTGTGGTTTCATTGAGGTGGAGATAAATTCCAGTCCACACTTACATAGCCAAGTGTCCTCTCTCTCAGGACCTGGACAGATGACTTTTTTTCCCAGGAGGAGCAGGATGTCAGCATTTGTCATTCTTCCCCCAGTTACCTGTTGCTGAGGATACATCCTGGGGAAATCCAGCTGAGAGGTGAAGGGTTCTTTTTATGCCTAGCCCCTCTTGTTGAATTTGATTGTAATGTGCTAATAATACTGGGACCCAGAATATTCTTACCTTGGATTATAAGATGATGGTTCCATGCCAGGAGGGGCAAGCTGAGAGGACCTCTAGTTGCTGACCCTCTTCCTTCCATTGAGTTCCCAACTCTTAGAGTGAGAGTGCTCATCAGAAAGATGTTTTCTTCTGTCTCAACTCCCAGCTCTAGAATCCTGACTCAGTCATTTTGCCCGAGGAGAAAAATAGATCGTAAAACCTGTATCTCCTAATTTCTTCCCAAGGGAAGTGGCTTCACTTGCAACCAGAAGAAAAGAAGTTCAAGCCTTGACTGTCAGAAACAGAGGTTGTGGTAAAAGATAATCTGAGAGGAGATTCCCAACATAGTGAAATTATTAGCCTTCTAATTTGTAGGAGAGAACCAGGGAATAAGACATCTGGAAAGAACTTTCCTGGAGTCAGACAAAAATTAAATCTGTTCTCAGAGCCTGTTCCTTTGAGGGAACCAGAATTTGTTTGTCGACCAATTTATGCTCCAAGACATTGTGTAAAACAATGAGTTTGGTCAGGAAAGCAAGAGAGTTTTACCAAAGCCCAACAGTGATCCAAGGGCCACTGTGACCATTACAAAACTTTGTCTCCCTGAGGAATAATATCAGAGCTGAACATTGTATGTATGGTAGAATAAACTTCACTGAAAGAATCTCAAAAATTAAAGGTGAATAGTAATCACAAGCCTGTGATTGTGGAGAGAAGTGTACCCAGTACCTAGAAGTGCTATAATATCTAATGTATTCACTTTTCAACAACAATGAAATTGTAAGTCAAACAAAGAGACAGGAAAATATGAACTATACACTTGATAAAAATCAAGCCACTAAGCCTGTATTAGAGAGACCAGCTATCAGATTTATTGGGGGAGATAAACTTTATAAACACATTCACAGAAATAAAGGAACTCAAAAAGTGGTGAAGGTATGATGATATTATAACTTCAGATAGAGAGTACCAATAAAGAAATTATTAAAAAGAACCAAATGAGAATTATAGAGTTGAAAGTAAAATGAATTGAATAAAAATTTCATTTGAGAGGCTTAACCATAGATTTTAAATGGTAGAAGAAAGAAAAAGACAGATTGTGCAAACTGAAGAATAGAGATTTAAGAAGACTGAAGAATAAAAAATAGTCCCAAGAAATGTGAAACATTATCAGATGCATCAATATATGTATTACTATAAAGATGGTATCAGAAGAAAGACAGGAAAGGGAGGAGAGAAAACAGGAAGTAATGCCTGTAAACTGAACAAATGTATTGAAAAGCACTAACATACATGTCCAGGAAACCTCAAGGAAATCCACGTAGGATAAACACACAGAGATCCACAAATAGTCTTATCATGGCAGAAATTGTAAGTGAAAGGCAAGGAAGAAATAGTGAAAACATCAAGAAAGGGGGAGAAAGCATACATCCTACAACAGTGTCCTGTAAGATTATAAACTGACTTCTTAACAGAAACAGTGAAACTTTGAAGGCAATGGAATCACCTACTCGTAGTGCTCAAAGAAAAAACTTTGTTACCCAAACTTTTTAACTCCACAAAAACTATCCTTCAAAAGGAAGGTAAAAAAATGATTTTCCAGGCTTTCAAAAACAGCATTTTTTTTTTTCACTGACAGACTCACTGTACAGTTATAAGAAACATTTGAGAAGTTCTTCACACTGAAAGCAATCCACCCCCAAGATAAACAAAACAAAATCAACAACAGAAAACCACCATGTATCAGCAGAGATAATTGTGTGGTTGTTAAAGAAGAGATATGTATTTTCTCCTTTGTTCTCTTCGCATATTTTAAAAGCCATTATTGGAAATAGTGTGTATGTGAGCCATTGTTAGGCCTCTACTGCAATAAGATTTGTAATATGCCTGCTCATAACAGCAAAAAGGAGGTGTACAGAAGGAGAAGAACTACCTTGGCCTAACAAACTTACTACAGATGGTAAGGAATAACTATAACAGAATAATTTCTATAAAATACAGCTGAAAAAAGGGGATGGGAGTAAGAGCTATGAAGGAGTTATTTTATTTTATTTTATTTTATTATTTTATTTTATTTTATTTGAGACAGGGTCTGTTTTTGTAATCTGGGGTGATCCTGGGGGAGTAACTTTTTTTTGAGACAGGGTCGCACTCTATATCCCAAGCTGGTCCTGAACTCACTATGGAGCCCAGGCTGGCCTTGGACTCACAGCAGTCCTCCTGTCTCAGCCCCTGAGTGCTGGGATTACAGGCGTGTACTACCATGCCTGGCTTATGTGGTGCTGGGGAATTGAACTTGGGTACTTAGCACTTAAATGAGTAACCTTTTTTATGTATCACTATAATTACTGTAATTAAACTTGAATAATTAGGAAATCCATTTGGAGGTCTTAGGTAAAGCCATTTTGAGAAACTTAGCTCTAAAGACAAGCAGGCAAAAGACAATAGTTGGACCAAGAAGTGGGGTTGTCAGAATTCACTGTGGATATCTCACATTGCTCGTAGTCTTCTTTCAAGAATATATGTATAGCCTTGGGATGTTGAGATAGTGTCTCTCTTGAGGACTGTAAAAATAGATCTGTTTATTGCCTGTAGGAGAAGATTTGAGTTCCCTCAACCTAGTACACGTCTTCTGTAATGTGCTCAAAAGTGAGTGTGGGTGTCACCTGGGTCTCTCTGCCTTGACTTGTGTGAATTGGGGCTCGCAGAAGAGATACAAATGTGCTGATATTCATGATGTTTGCTGTGTCATAAGTAGTAAAATTGTCTCAGACCTGGGAATGTTGTATCTTTTTCTAGCATCCATACAGCTGTGGCAGGTTAAATTTTTAGCTTACACATAGAGTGAAATAAAATCTCAGGCTCTCTTAGTACAAGGAATAAGGGAATGTTTTGTTTTGACTCATTTAGATAGAAGACTTTTGGGGATTGGATATGCAGTAGTGAAGAAGATGAGTTGGACAGTAATTGAAATGGAAAAACATAACCTGTGCAGTAAGATCCGTGAGGAACAAGAGGCAATTGAGCTGTGAACATAGTTGAAAGGAAAGATGAGCCAGGCATGGTCACACATGCCTGTATCTGCAGGGCTGAAGATACAGATTAGTGCAGATTCCGGGTTCAACTGCCATTATGGGGGGTGTAGGGGAGAAGGTAAAAGATACATGTGGCAGTTACCTAGCTAGATTCATAGGTGGGAGAGTGTGAGGTAAAGTATTATATGCCCCTTTTCCCCCATGGGTTTGGGGATTGAACCCAGGATCTTCACATTCATATACATTCTCAGTCCCTCTTTAAGACTTACTTCTCACTAAGTCAGGCTTAGGCTGAGCTGTCACTTGCGATGCTCCTACCTCGTCCTCCCAAGAGTGCTAGGATTATAGCCCTGTGTTACTATGCCTGACTTCAATTTTGTATATGAAGTAGGAGGCCAGATCATAGGTTGACAGTTAAGGACAAGAAGGTAGGGACCTGCATCAGAGTGGAGGAAGTGAATTCTTAGCTGCTGGAAGAAATGAGAAATTAACAATCAAGAACAGGTTAAAAATAGTTGATTAAAGGCCCTACAGATAGGAAACCGTGAGTTCTTACTCCTTTAGACAAGATTGAATGATTTCTTCCCAATACTGCTACCTGTGTGTAAGTGGGGTAAGACAGACAACTGGGCTGACCCAGTGTTTGGAATTTACAAGACACATGCAATAGAAGAGACAAGTGGCAAGAATATTTCTCTTTACTGATTCCCCCAAGTTTACTTTTAATTATTGTGTATCACAGATACATACTAATAAAAACAAAAGCAAATGAATGAAACGTGAAAAAGGCTGAGGACGCAGCTCAGTGATGGGGCAGCCCGTGGTTGGATCCCCAGTACTGGAAAAAAATCCAAAGAAAATCCCTGAAATCCTACTTCAGTTTACACTTCTGTTTTTTGTCCAAAGATCTAAATTTCTGTTTTGCCACTGCTTTTTATTGCTACAGCTGGCGACGTGTGTGGCTCTGTTGTGGGAGCCAGGGTGCCCCTGGCATGTTCATCTGTGAGCTTCTCGTTTGCCGCTGAGCAGGCTATGGTGTTTGCTGCACTTGATTTGCTCTCTGTGGCGTTGGGGCTGAACACAGGACCTTCACTCTGAACTATACCCAGCTCCCTTTTAATTGTTTGGCCCAGGCTGAGCTTGCCATCCTTCTGGTTGCAGCAGTTTTTAACAAGTGTAGGCACATGTGGTCCACTGTGCACAAAGCTCCTTCAGACATAAATATATTGAAAAGAGAAGTAAATGCCAAACATGGTAGAACATTAAAGTTTTTTGGGGGAGGGGGTGTTCTTTTTGTACTGGGGATTGAATCCAGGTCCTCACACTCTAGCACTCTCAGGTGGCAAGAATATTAAGGCCACTGGGAATAATGTAGGTTTGGGTCACTGGCTATAGGCTTCCATAGAACAGACCATAGGACTATGATCAGGACAAATGATTTTAAATTAGACTTTAAAAAGCTAGAGGTCTACATACAGTTGAAAAGCCAAGTGTGTTGGGCAAACAAGAGTCTTACTTTATGAAGAGTGACATTTGAAACTACAGTGCCAGTGTGGTAGGCACTGGCTACGTGTTGCTCTTGCGCAACCTGAGAACTGAAATTTGAATTTAGTGTAGTTTACACTTAAATTTAAAAAACAGGCGTTGCATAAGAGTTTTAGGCCAGCTGCAAGGACTGGCTAGCCACAAAGTCAGAGAGCACTCTGAAATCACCCTCACTCTGACACTGGCAGCAAGTTTGGGAATTTCTAAGACCACCTTCAGGTTTGATAAATTGCTAGAAGGACTATATAATTCACAGTTAGGTTTATTACAGGAAAAGGATACAGATTGAAATCAGCCAAGGGAAGAAGAGCATGAAAAAGTGGCACCAAAAGTGGAGCTCTCCTTGTCCTCTGCCTGGGCAGACAGGATGTGTTTCTTTCCTCCTATTGATGCGAGACAGTGTGCAAAAGTGTTGCTCCAGGCACATCAGCTGAGCCTTTGTGTTTGGTATATTTATTTAATATGGGCTTGATTGACTGAATGCTCACACAGTTAGTCTTTGTGGTAAGGTCAGCTGCTATTAGTGACCCAAAGCCTACACTAGGTCACACTGTTGGTCTTCCTTGGATCATCAGCCTCCACCCCAAGAATATATGGATTTTGTAAGTCCAACCTTAAATCATATTGTTAGAGCTGGCATTTAGTTCCAGCAGTCTGGAAATTAACCTACTGATAGCCAGAGACGGGCCAGACCTTCAGATTGGGCAAGGCCAGATTCTTCGCACATTGTGAAATACTTCTCTATTAAACACAACCCTTATTTTATTTTAGCTGTAAGCAGTTTAGCATCTGAGTTGTAATATGCTGTAAGTGTAAAATACACACTGGATTTTGAAGACATAGCATGTTTAGAAAAAAGGTAATATAACCCATTGCTATCTTCTGTGTGCATTACATGTTTAAATGACTTTTTGATGCACTGTGTTAAAGAAGTTATTGAAATGAGTGACTCATTCATAGACTCATATCACCCCCCCCCCCCAACTCCCATTGTCTTGTCCCTGTCTCTCTGTTCCTCTCCCTCTCTCTGGAATAGAGAAGAAACATGCTCTACCCCTGAACTATAATCACTAGTCCTCATTTTACTTTATAGTGTGATTACAAACATATTTCTACTTAACAGTACTGATCTAGAAGGTTATGATAAGCAGATTATATTTTACATTAAGCATTCTGTAAGCCTAAAATGTGAAATCTGAAGGCTTTTTGAGTTATATTTTTATTTGGAAACAAGGTCTTGCTGAGTCACTTAAGTTTCAGATTTTGGACCTTTGTATAAGGGAAACTGAACCTATATTTGAGTTTAAGATTTCAACAATACAATAATGTCTGGTAAAGACAAAGTCTTAGGTGTGATCATAGAATTAGCTGCTGAACTTTGATGGAATTTTATAAGTCACTGGAAAGAAAGTTTGTTCAAGCTAAATTATAAATATGGTGTCTTCGTGTTGACATTGCTTATGTGATTGGCAGAATTTTGATGGACCAATAAACTATGATTTAGGATTCGATATCACTGGTAAGTGTGAAGGCGAGAGAGAAATGTTGTCTGCGCATATACCATAGTAGTATGAAGCTAGTGGGAATTTAGAAGTGCCTATATTACATACCCAAACTACAAGGAATATTGTGGGGGTTCATTTTTTTTCTTCTTCTTCAAGAGGCCTATAAAGGAATTGTCAGTCTGAGAGGAATTGATGGAGAACAGGACTGTAGATGTCAGGTTTCTGGACACAGGCAAAAGCCCTGCTACATCTTTGCCCCGTTAGTTCCTGCTTATATTCTGCGACCTGTCTCAAATGTTACTCCTTCTTTGAGCTCTGCTCTGATTTTGCCAGAAAGTTGATAATTGCTATTTTGTCTTCATTTTGCACATAGTTATCCTGTAGCACTTTTTGTATGGTTGTTTGTTCTTGTGGTGGTGATTGCTTTTGCATTTCTGACTTTGTAATGTACTGAAGCTAGACTTGATGTAGGCTGTAGTTCTTTGGCCTGTCCCTTTTCCTCTGGTGGTGCTTTGGCCATCTCCTCCTGCCATCCAAATCATAACATGGTCCTGTGCCCAGTGTTTCTGGGTCTCATTTATGCACAATTCCCAAAATTTAAATCACTACCAGCCTGGCCGCTCCCCTAAACTGTAGAGTTATTTATTCAGATATTTACGTGACTTCTCCACTTGAGTGTCTGATAGACATTTCACTTTTTTTTCTAAATGGGTTCTCACTCTGTAGCCCAGGCTGATCCTGAACTCTCCTATGGAGCCCAGGCAGGCCTTGAACTCACAGTAATAATCCTGCTTCAGCCTCCCAAATGCTGTGATTAAAGGTATTTGCCACTCTGTGTAGCTTATGTGGTACTGAAGTATTGAACTCAGGCTCTTGTGCAAGTTAGGCAAGTGCTCTAACCGCTATGATGACCCTCCAGCCCGACATTTCAGTTTTAATATGTACAAAACAACTTTTGATTTTTCACTTACCAACTTCTCCCTTCTCAGTCATTCTTATTTCATTATTGCCAAGTCCATTCATCAGGTTTCTCATATCAAAAATGTAGAATTATGCTTAATGTTTTTGTCTTACCCTGTGTTAAATTCATCAGCAAATCCTCATGACCTCTCCTTCAAGATAATGCTGAATTTGATCACTTATCACCTCCATCTCTATCAATCTGGTTTAACCCACAGATATTTTTTGCTAGAATTACTGTAGTAGCTTTTAACTCATCTCTCTGAATCTGCCCTTACTCTTTTCTTAAACTTAAAATGCTGTTTCAAAATGCAAGTGGCAACTGTGCATGGTGGCTCATGCCGGTAATCCCAGCACTCTGGAGAGGCTGAAGCTGAAGGATCCCAAATGAGGACCTAGACTTCGTGAGACTCTGTCTCAAAATAAAAATTCAAAAAGAGCTGGGAGTTGGGCTCAGTGGTTTAGGCCTGTAACCCTAGCATTCTGAGAGGCTGAGGCAGGAGGGTCATGAGTTCCAGCCCAGTGTAAATAATTTAGGGACTTAGTGAGACCATGTCTCAGAATCAGAAGTAAGAGCAGGGGTTGTAGCTCTCTATGAAGGCCTTGGGCTGGATTCCCAGTAGTAGAAAAAGTGGGGGAAGGCTGGGGTTGTATGTAGCACTGTGTGAACAGTCTCTGCTTGGTCTTCAGTACTGAACAGGTTGAGGGAATCAAATGGAATCTTATCGCTCATGTACTTCTATTAGCTTTTCCATCTATTTAGAATGGATCTGAAGGCCCTCCCGCAGCCTTCCAGATTTCGCATTGCTCCTTCTCCAGGGCCCTGTGTTCCTGTAGCTGCGCTCTTCCTCTGGGGCTTCCCGCACTCCTCTCCTTGCTCATGTCGCACCTCAGGCCTTCATGTGCCCGTTCCTTCTTCCTGAGGTGGTCTTCCAGGTGTTCACATGACTGTTTCTCTCCTGTTTCTTTCAAGTCTTTCACCCATGTTTACCTCACTAGAGAGGTTCTTTGTTAGCCATACTGTTTATGTCTCATTCTTCCTACTGTCCCACAACTCTGTACCTGTTTTCTTGTTTTATTTTTTTCTACCTGACATTCATTTGCTTACTGTCTCACCTTACTAAAGCGTAAGTGTCACGAGAGTACGGATTTTGTCATTTTCGTCCCTGCCAAGTCTTACAATGACCAAGGAGCATATACCACTCAGTGAGTGTATATTTAGGGGAAGGAGAGCATGGGGTTGGGGGTGAACATCATCAGTACATTGAGAAGGTAGCATTTAAAACTCAGTTATCTGCCCTTCACTGTTTAAAGTAGCGTATAAAACACAGTTGGTACTTGTTCCATGTTGGGCATGGACTTTTCATGTTATTAGATGAGTTTTTGACTTGGAGGAGAAAATACCTGTTTGTTTTTTACTTAATGGGTCAGAGAAAAACACACTGCAGATTACAAATTTTTATCAATGTAACAGGTTTCACTAAGTGGTTATTGAATGAACACTTACTACTCATTCACTTGATTTACTGAGATGATTATAGTAGACTGTTTAGCACTGTATTATAAAAGGGCAGGCATGCAGTGTGGGTCTGTTTAGTATAACAAACAGAAATGAAAAATTGAGTTTGTAAACTATTACACTCATAATTTAGAACTTGCACAATATGATTTCTTTAGATAGATATCCCCAAACTTCCTATTTGAGACCGTGAGCTCATAAATCCAGCACTTTATCGAGTAAAGTTTCCTGAAAACCAGGCAGAACGCATGGGCATTTAAACAAATTACTAATTTAGGGGGGGTGTGTTGAAACGTGCATGATTTATTATGAATATTGTCAGTGCCTTAAAATAACATTTCCTATGGTGCCAGCATGTATGGAACCGTGAACTCTTCACAGAGCCATTTACTTATGCTGCAGCTAGTTGCCTGGCCTGGCCTTGAGTATGGGATACTCCCTCCTCAGCATCCTCCGTAGGAAGTTACAGGGGTGCACCTTGAGTCCTTTTATATAAGCACTGAGCCTATTCAGGAGGGCAATTCCTTAATCACCTGCTAAAAGTTAATACAGTAGCATTAAGGATTATACTGCAGTGTGGATTTTGGGGTTACACATTTAGATTATAGAAAGGATATATAAGCAAAATACCACATTTATTTTTGTCACTTAATTTTTCTTTCTCTGAGATTATGTCATTGCTTTTTGTATAGTTAGGTTCCTGTTTTTTATAACTTGCTTTCAGCTATTCTGTTTGTTTAAATTTCAAATTGTTTTGATTTAGTTCTGAATGTAAAACATTACATTTCTAAAATTGAAGCTATGAAACAGGGAACGTTCTGAGAAGTGGAGCTTTCATCCCTTTTCCATCCCTCCATAACCTGTTTTTATGATTTTATTTAATATGAGTTAAAATTTTGGAAAATACAAACAAATATGCTACAATAATATTGTGATTCCTTTTTTTCCCTCCTTCATACACAGTTGTAAATGCAATATGCAAAATTTTCAGCCTCTTACAGGAATTCAAAGGTAGAATCCTTTTACTTACCGCAGGATTAGCCAACCAACCATTGTCAATAAGTTGTGGCACTGGAAACATTAGTAACGCCTGAGAAAAATATGAATGGTAATACTCTTTCATATGTCGTAACGAAGCCTCGGGGAGGGAACACTAGAAATGGTTCCAGCTCAGAACTTTGAAAACCAAGCCATACTCTATGATTATGAGTTATTTTACAACAGAATGCATTTCCTCAAAAGAAAAGATGTCAGAAAATTTAGTACACTCTCTGTTTTTATCCTAGCAGAGAGTCATATAAGTATGTTGGTGTTAGCTTAGGATGGTGTGCTCTTCGGATTACTTGGGAAGACCTAAGCCCACTGACGTGAGCAGTAATATTTAAGTCAGCATTCATTTGGACATTAAAATCTTAGATCCAGAAAACATATGTGAGATGCTAAGACAGGATGAATCAGAAAAGGCCTCAATGAGAAGGTTGTGTATTTTTTTTTTTTTTTTTTAAAGATCATGCAGGTGTCTGGGTGGTGAGAATAGAAAATACAAAGGCCCTGAAGCAAAAGTATCTCTGCTGATCTGAAAACTAGCAGCCGAGGCAGACACAGCTATTGTAGAATGGGTGGGCCAATGGCAGATGAGGTCAGAGGTCATGCTCCAGAAATCCCCGGAAGGATTTGACAGAAAAGTGGCGTGGTGTGATTTAGGATTGATTCATTGAGTCAGTGTCTTGCTCTGTAGTCCAAGCTGGTCCTGAACTCAATTTGTAGTCCTGTCTTGCTTTGAACTCAGGTAGTTGTCCTGCCTCAGCCTCAGCCTCCCAAGTGCTAGCATGCACCACCACACCCAGTGCTGCGAAATTGAACACAGGTCTTGTCCATGCTAGGCAAGCACTTTAACCATGGAGATGTTCTCTAGCCCTTGATTTAGTATTTAAAAGAGCTATCCTGGCTGCATAAAGATGCAAACTTATGTTCATACAAAAATTCATACATGACTGTTTATAGCAGATTTTTTATAAATAGCCAAGTCTGGAAACAGCCGAAATGTCCTTCAGGAGGTGAATAGATAAGCAAATCCTTGTACATCTGTGTTCTGCCATAGTGCTCAGCAGTAGAAAGACATAATTCACTTACATATGCAGCAACTTGGTTGGTTTTAAGGATATTATGGGGAGTGAAAAATTCCAATATCAAAAGTCCTCCCACTGTATGTTTCTGTCTATATAATATCATCAAAATGAGAACATTTTATAAGTGGCAAAAGATTCCAGGTGTTAGGGATGATGGGGAGGAGGAGAGCAGGTGTGACCTGACCGGGTAGTACAAGGGAGGTCTTTGTGGGGATGGACTATTCGGACGTGGCCCATTTGCACTTGGTGTGTATATTCAGGAGTGACCAGTGAGGAGTCACCCTGAGCACTACTGTGCCTTGGTTGCAGCAGCAGTGCTAGGTATCTAGTGTCCTGTGTGAGAACACGACACTAAACTGCACAGGTACCTCACCCATGTCAAATTTCAGGTTTCGGCAGTTTGGTGATTATGTACATCTTAACCATCAGGGGAAACTTTGGAGGGTATGTGGGATCTGTTTGTACTATCTTTGCAGCTTTCTATGAATTTGTGATTATTTTTTAAAAAAGATTATTCTGGCTGCCTTTTTTTTTTTTCCCTCGTGTCCCATGGTGTCATGGATAAAGGAGGCAGGGTGTTTAAGGGTGGAGGATTTTAAAAGCTCGTATTGTCCTGTTTTCTGTCCTGGGCACCTGGAAGAACATGAGGCAGCAGCAACACAAAGCAGGGAATCTGGTGTGAGGTAGTTGAATTCTTGGCAGGGCATCTTACCTTGTGTAGTCAGTGACAGCCCAGCCTGTGAGTTGGAGGGTAACAGGATATTAAAGTGAGTATACTGTTAAGCAAGGAAGAAAGAAGGAAGGAAAGAGAAAAAAGGAAGAGAAAAGTGAGTACAGTTATGTTACCATGTGGAGTTTGGCCTGGCCAAAGAAGCATTTGTTTGGGAAACGGAGGTGGTTTCCGTAAGTGTAGGAAGAAGAAATGACAGAACCAAGTGGCCGACTCCAGGAGCTGCGAGCTCTGGCTGGCTGGAAGTGGCAGCTGTTTCTTCCGATAGCTGTAAGACTGGCACACCTGCCGCCTTTTCTTGTTTCTGGCCTGGGTTTGCTGATCATTCTAAGAAAGGCGGTTTCTACCAATGGCCAGCCCTGCTGTCAGGGCCTGTTCCTTCTTTACAGTGTTGCCCATGACTCTGAGGTGCAGCCTTAGCAGGCAAATTGAGGCGCTGTCTGTTCAGAGTGGAAAGTGACTTACTGTAAGGAGTGGCAGCTCTCACCACCGTTCCGTTAGTGGCTTACCTCTCGCGCTCCACAGCGAAGCTGGTAGGGAAGTGGAGACCGGCCCGTGTGTGTTTTCACTCTTCGAAAGGGTAGAACCTAAATGCACCACAATGTATTTCTTCCTGAGTCAGAGCAGCACACTTGCCTCTGATACTTTGGAAACTACAGAACTCACTTTCTATTGTAATAATATTATCTTCAGAGGGTTTATCAATCTTGTAGTGTCACCTTTTTTTTTTAAGGAAGAACAGGTAAAAGATTAAATAAGTCCAATGCTGGATAATTGAAAAGCAAAAAAGAGACCTCAGACTCTTTACTTTTGACAGGAGATCGCAGCCAGAGAACCGTTGTCCTCTTTTACCTGAGCATCCCCTAATTCCTGTCTGACTTAGGTGATTAAAGTGGTGGTAGAAGAAAACTTTAAATTTGCCCCAGACCTAAATAGAAGATAATAGATCAGTAATTAATTGATGGTGAAAAGGTCTTAGTATGATGGACTTTATTTAGCAGGTATGTCGCTGAGGGCAGGGAGCCTAGAAATACCTGAATCCCAGGTCATGACTACAGTGTGGGATGAAGGGCACCGAGGGGACAGATGGAACTGGTGGCAGGACTGAGGAGCGCTAGCTGACTGAACTGCCTGGGAGAAGAACTCTGGGTTCTTGCAAGTGGAGTTTATTTTAACAGTCTTCAAAATATACCTTCCTGGGAGTACTGTGTGAATCCAGGAGCCGTTTTCTTCCTTCTGACTTCTGAAAGTGTTCCTGTCTCTTATTCCAGTGATGTAGCTATGTGTTAAGTTCAGGCTGGGCTGCTGCTGTGAAATTCTTTGCTGAAAATTAAATATCACATTCGAACTTGAATTTTTGCTGCCTGACTGTTGAGCAAATCGGAATATAAAGCAGCCATTTGTCAGAGGGCAGCTGAAAGGCGATTTTCAGAGGGACTGAAAACCGCTGCAGGCTGCCGGCTTCCTGGCCCTCCCACCGGACGGTGGGTTTGTACTGACAGCAAACTGAGGGGGCGGGTAGGGCAGCCAGAAGGGCGAAAATAGAAGGGAGGCCAAGAGTCGAGTGAGGTTCTGCCGCCAAGATGGGTCTGTGTGTGGTGAAGGGCCAGTGATGTCAGGGAAGAAAACCTAAAATGCCCGACTCAGTGGCGAGGAGGAAGCATCAGATGTTTGTGGCTAACATTTCTTTTGAAAAGTGACTCTAAGTATCTATATTCGTAACTATAGAAATGCAGTAGGTGAAACTGAGGAAAGTATTACAGTTCAAGCTGTGTGTTGTGTATGTATTCTGGTTTTGCCCATGTGCTGCCACAGATACGGTTGAACCACAACCATTTACAGCGATCACTGATCTATATATATATATATATATATATAACTTACCACCATAAAGCACTACGTAATTTTGAGGAACTTTGTGATCTGCTTAAAAATGCTTAAATATTTCTTTATATAGTACAGAGTGGACCATTTAAATTTCTTTTTAAAAAGTCTTTGAAAATTAAAGTTTTGTCATACACAGTAACTTTTAATCAAAGAGCAGATCTATTCCCGAGTCTTGTATCATTTATTAGGCTATGGCGTGCAACAGAGTTGACTTCTGTTTAGCAGATCAAGAGGTGGGAATATTGGCTGGGTGGCTGTTTTGTCCAAGGACGACAAATGTGTCATTGTAGAGATAAAACAGAGCTTTGCTGCATTCCACCAGCTCCTGGCCTCTGTAAGAATTTTAAGAACTTTCCAATTATTTTAGGAAAACAAGGTACTTAGAAACTTATAGAGGTTTTTTTTGAATAGAAGAAGATCACCTACTTTGGAAATCAAAAAATTAATCATTCTGTCGCATTTCAGAAGCACTTTGATGTGTGCTGGTAATTAGTATTTACTGCCAGACGAGTGTCTCTTGGGCATTTTAATTAATGGGTGGCTTGTTCAGATGAGCTTCTGATGGTGAGCCATCATAAGAGTTTATTTTTATGTTTCTCAAGAACAGTCGTCTCTTCAAAGCTCTTTAATTAGACAAAGTTTAGCAGCTAAAACATATTATTAGAATAATTAGGCCCCTTTAAAAAGAAATAGAGGGTCAAAGGCACGGGTACTGTTAGAGATGGTCTCTTAAAACATAGCGTTCACTATCCGGTGGATGGATGCCCAGCTCATTAACAACTTATGTGAACTTACTACCATAGTCAGGGCCTCTGTGTGGCTCAAGATTCAATTGGCAGGTCTTGCCAGCAGCCTAAACACACCTGAGTTTCAGCTCACGACCTCAGAACTTCTGCAGAAAACTGTATTCTGGCCCTTTTAACTTCCAAACACAGGACTTCTTTTCTCCCTTTTTGAGACAGGATCTCTCTCTATAGCCCAGGCTGGTCCTGAATTCACAGTGTAGCCCAGTCTGGCCTTGGACTCAAGACAATTTGCCTGCCTCAGCCTCTTGAGTGGTAAGATTACACGCGTAAGCCACCACACCTGGCTTTATGTGGTAGTGGTGAATCAAACTCAGGACCTTGTGCTTGTAAGGCAAGCACTTTAACCGCTGTGCCATTCCTTCAGCTCCAGCAGCGATAGTTTTTGAGAAAATGTTTCAGAAGTCTTATTGTGAATACTTGTTTTTTAATTCCAGCAGTCTGGAAGGCAAGAGGATCACAAGTTTGAGCCCCCCCCCCCGCCCCCCCACTACTTAGTGACTTAGTGAGCCAGTCTCAAAATAAGAAATGAAAAGGACTACAGGGATGGCGGCAGGGCTGGTAATCCCAGCATTCTGGGAGGCTGAGGCAGGAGAATCTCAGATTCTAGCCCAGCTTGGGCTACTTGGCAACTGCCTCAGTTACTTCTCGTAGCTGGGATAGAATACATGACATCCATGGTTTAAGCAGGGAAAGATTTACTGAGCTCACCCTTTCACAAGGTTGTTGCCAATACATGGACAGATGATGATGGTAGAAGCACATGGCGAAGCTGTAGCCTCAGAAAAGCAGCTCAGGGTATGGCACACAGGACTTCACAACATCCATGTGGTGTGGCTTGGATTTGGAATGGTCCCCTCAAAGCCTCATGTGTCTGGATGTTGTGGAATATGGTTGGAGTTTGTGCTGTTAAGAGGTGGCTCCTCGTTGGAAGGGGCGGAACCAGAGGGGCAGATTGCTGGGACTGGACCTGGAAGGGCGACTTCCAGGTCTTAGTTCTCTGAGGTCTTTGTATGTCTGTGAGAATCCCTCCCCCATGCCTCTGCCAGCTTCCCAGCACAACAGCAGGATTGAACCCTGAACTATAGCCCAGCCCTTTTTTTTACTTTTGAGTAGCTAAATTGTCCAGGCTGGGCTTGAGCTTGGGCTTCTCTTGCCTCAGCCTCCCAAAGTGCTGGGATTACAGGCTTGTTCTATCACATCTGGAATCTTTTTGTAACAATTTAAAACATTACTTTTAAGATATGTTAAGAATACTACAGTGATTGTGCTCCAGATTTTTATATTCTGTGTGGTCAGAATGCCATTGGAGTTTTTCAGATTCTGCTGTGTAGATGGATTGCCAGAGTAGTCCCCTTTTTTTCACCCAACCACGATTTCTCGTCCTCAGATCTAGGTCTTGGCATTAGAAATGATATTTTTGCCTTTAATCTATCTTCCTTCCTGACCTGTCTTGTGGCTGAGTGAGCTGTACGTCCCCAAAATATTTGGGTAGTAGAACTACTGCCAGTAAACAAACAACACGTCTGTTTATATTGTCCAACTTTCTGCTTTATCATCTCAGGATGCTTAGGGTGGCAGATAATGTCCTTTCCTAACTAGTTTGGTTGATTAGAAGACAGTGCAGATGACCTTGCAAGAAAATGTGAACAACATACGGAAAGAACTAACTTCTCTATTTCCACCAGCTGTCATGGCATGTGTGTGTTGTCAGTTTCATGAGTTGGATCAGGGATATGGATGTCATTGGTTCATGTAGGCCTTTGCCATTTTGGATAGCACTTAAAGATCTTGTTTCATTGTTGTAGGTCATTTTTTTCTTAATTTTGAGGACAGCCTGATTTATAGTATTATAGAGTTTATTTTAAAATTTGTTTGCTATATCTTAGTAACATGGCCAATGAAGTGATTCATAGAAACTTTACTTGCCTTTCTGTTGATGTTATCTGTAAAAATTAATAACAGTTTTAAGAATGTTTGGTAAGCCCAAGAAATGCAGATAGAGATGTAGTCATGTTGCTAAGGGACCAAAAAAGTATTTTTTTTTTTTTTGTCTGTTGTTAAACCTTTAAGAAAACATAGGTGATATTAACCAAAACAGAGACTTGCGGGGGTTTCTTTGGGGGGGTTGGACAGAGTCTAACCATCACTTTGTAGCCCAAGCTGACTTCCAACTCAGATTTTTCGGTTTTTGTTTTGTTTTGGGGGAGGGAGGGTTTTGCTCTGTAGTCCAAGCTGGTTCTGAACTCACTGTATAGCCCAGGCTGGCCTTGAACTCCTGGCAGTCTTCTGATTATAGGCCTGTACCACTACACTCAATTTAACAGAGAGTTGTATAATTTCCCCCCTTGGCAATGTCTTCTCTTTTCTACAGTGATTGATTATTGGGACTCTGCTTTTTGACTCACCCTTTAACACAGCAAACATTTTTGAGGCTTATCTTCCTGGGTGTGTTTGCTCATATATATGTAATCTTACCTAACGTGGCTGTGAAAAGGAAAGCATTCAGTGTTAAGATTCTTGAAAAATACCATTAAACTCTCAGAACACTTTCTTATTGCAGTGCATGTGCATTTACGCATAGTTATGCCTAAGAGGATTCATACTAAAATAACTGGGATTCTTATTACTAATGAGTTTTTATAAATACAAGCCAAGGCGTACGTGTGTTGCTTTCTTTTTGTTTTCATGGGACCCTGTGCATCCTTTCTTTCATTCTTTCTTTCTTTTTGGGGGGCGGGGGAAGAGAAGTTTCATTTTGGCTCTCAGTTTCAGAGGGTCACACTCAACCCATGGTGACTGGCAGCAGTGAAAGCTCATGGTGAGGTGAGTGTGGGTGGGGCACCGCCTCAGGACGTCACGCACAGGACTGCGCTCTTGCTTCAGTGCTCCTTTAGTCAGTATGGGTCTGTGCTCCCTTCGTGCCCTTCTTAACTGTACCTTTTGAAATGACACCTGTGTCCAGACCGAGGACTGACTGTGCTTTTCTTCAACACAGACCACCTGGTGGCCCATGGTAGAATGGCTGAGAAGGAGGCTCGCCGCAAGTTCAAGCAGATTGTCACAGCTGTGTATTTTTGTCACTGTCGGAACATTGTTCATCGTGATTTAAAAGCCGAAAATTTGCTTCTGGATGCCAATCTGAATATCAAAATAGCAGGTGAGACGTATGCTACAGACACTAAGGAGAAATGCAGGAGCTGTGCCTCAGGATTTGTAAATTAAGGGATTGCCTACCTTCATCTGTTCCGAAAGGAAAGTAAAGAAAATTTAGGCTTTTTAAAAAGAGCTTGTAATTTGTAAACTTGAAATACATTTTTATTTTTTTAGCCCAGCTATTATGTGGTGCTGGGGGATCAAACCCAGGGTCTGGCGCTTCCTAGGAAAGTGCTGTAATAACTGAGCTATGCCCCCAGCCCATTTTATTTTTTATGCAGTATTAATAGGGGCTAGGCTAGGGGAAAAAAGGGAAATGCTGGTGTCTTAAAAAATTCTGTTGTTTTGGTTGACAGATCTTTCTTAAATATTAAAGAATAAAATACATAAAAAAGTAGAAATACAATGTGGACTGTCAAGGGCACTTGCAGAGGCAGGTTTATGCTACTGCTGAGAGTATGCTTCTCCTGAAGGATAATTGATAATTTAGTAGGAGTGAATCTTACTTCCTAAAATTATTTTTATTCATATATATTTGTGATACATGCTTACATTGAACCTGAGGAACGGGTGCACATAAGTATTGCATCTTCCTCTTTTTGCCTTTCTTCCCGCTTCTTATCCTCTCACTCTGCCCCTCCACATCCCTTTTTTCCGTCCACAGCATCTGTCTCCCTTTTCATGCATTACTTAATCTTCTGTATCTGATTCATTTCACCAAGCATAATGGTCTCAAGGTGTATCCATTTTTCTACAGACAGCTCAAATTTATCTTTGTTTATGGCAGGGCAGTAGTCCATTGTGTGTATGTACCACATCTTCTTTATCCATTCATCTATTGATAAAACATAACAGCTGGTTCCAGGGTTTAACTATTGGAAGTTGTACTGCTACAAACGTGAGTATTTATGTATAGCTGTAATATGATGCCTTTAACTGCTTTAACTGTTGGAAACATCCTCAGAGGAGGTATAGCTGGGTCCAATGGAATACCCTTTTAGTTTTTTGAGTAATCTCCATACTGCATTTCATAATGGTTGTGCCCGTTTGCAGCCCCACCAGCAGTGTGGATGGGCACCTTTCCCCTGTAACTTCCACGGTGGTTGTTGTTTGAGGTCTTACTAACAACCAAAAGAAATGCAGCTCATGGAGGCTTGACAGGTAGTTAAGATTTTGTTTGTTTGTTAGTTCCTCAGGCATTAGCTTTTATTAAAGCTGCTTTATCTCTAAAGTGCTAAAAATGGGATTTCGGATCACTTAAGGTTTTTCTGAGTATTTTTTTCTTCAACATACATAAATATTTATGTCCATATCTCATGGTAAGTCTATAAAAGATGGTACTCAGCTACTTTAACCCAATTCCATTTTTCAGTCCACTTATTTGCCAGAGTTTCACTAGTCTGCCCATCTCTCAGAGCCTAAAAAGCACTTTTCACTGTTTCAGTCTGCTCCTGCCTCAGTTTTACTGAACTCTCAGCATTTTGCCTGGCAAATACAAGCTTACCACCTATTGTTAGAAAAAGGTGACTGTGGTCTGTATAGAATCTGTAAGTAAGAAAATGAGGTGGTTTTGTTTTTTTAAAAAATAAACTTCTTTTCTAACAGTTCCACCCTCTTCTAGGTGAAAAGGTCACAATTTCATAAAGAGAATTGAAGTATGGTTAGAATATAATTACCTTGAAAATCCATGATGTAAAAAAGGGAATTTCGGAGGTTAGAAAGTTGAGATTTCAAGTTTAATGTCGTACAGATCAGAGTGCCTGAGTGTACTGTTGCTGGCTTTTGACTCTGGGGACTGCCTTTTGGGTAGACAGGCCTGTTCCCTTTTCATACCTGGAATGCCACCTCACTTGTTACTTTCTTAGGCTGATGGCAATGCCCTAGTATAGAACTTTCACATCATGTGTGTGTTCTTTGGGCTGGCCTTAGCCCACTGCATAGTGGACAGGAATTAAGGCTTTCTTTGAGATACAGTCATGTTTTCTCTTTATTCTTGTGTCTCCTTTGTTCTCTTCTCAAGTATCTGTAGATATTGGAGTTCTTGGAGATGGGTGGCATGGAAAGGCTGGCTGTTTCACACCTTTTTTAACTATATATTGTAGCTTCATTTTAGTAGTAATAAAATCCACCAGTTTTTACAATCCTTAAAAATGTAATAAAGGGATTGGAGGAATAGCACAGCAGTTAGAGCACTTGCCTAGGAAGCTCAAGGCCCTGGGTTTTGATTCCCCAGCACCAAATAAGCTGGGCCTGGTGCTACATGCCTGTAATTCCAGCACAGACAGAGAAGGATTACTGTGAGTTTGAGGCCAGCCTCACCTACATAGTGAGTTTAGGACCAGCCTGAACTACAGAGTATGACCCTGTGTCAAAAAACAAAGAAAGCCGTACAATGTTTCTTCTTTTTTATTGTCATTATTACTGCTCTAGTAAACTGCCAGTTAGTGACTTGAAACAACACAGATTGTTTTAGTTTACAGTTCAAAATGAATGGTATAGGGCTGAAATAAAATGGGGGAGGGGCAGATTTCTTCCACAGGCTCAGGCTCAGAAGGGAAAAAGGTTTTTTGAGGCAGGGTCTCACTCTGTAGCCCAGGGGGGAAATTTAGTCTCTGCCCTTTTCAGCTGGGTAGCTGCCTGCTTTCCTTGGCTCCTGTCCTATACTTCGTCACTCCAGGGGTATTCTCGTTGTCTTGCCTCTTCCTCCTAACTCTGATCCTCCTGGTTCCATCATTCATGATCCGTTTTGATTAACTGAACCCTTCTAGATAATCCAAGACTATCTCTCCCCATTTTCATAGCTTTAATATAATGACTTCTGGAGGAGGTCCCTTTGTACTGTGTAAATTAACAACTCCCAAATGCAAGGTGACTAGATAGGACATAGAGAAAGTATGGAAGGGACTTATTCAGCCTGCAACAAATGTCAGTGTAGGGGCCTTTGGAGTAGTGCCTGAGCCGTTGAATTAGAAGACCCTGTATGTGTCCTGTAGTTTTATTCACATTAGATGTTTGTTTCTTATTTATAGCATGTATGTATGTATATATGTATGTATATATTTGTGGTACTGGGAATCCAGCCTTAGGCCTTCACCCTGAGTTATATCCCCAGCCTATTTTTATATTTTTCAAGAATAAAGGTTTGATTTTCTCATATAAGAGATCCATAAGATACTTAGCCTTGTGTCTGATTGATTTTGCTTAGCATAACGGTCTTAAGGTGTATCTATTTTACTACAAATGATTCAACTTTATCTTTCTATATGGCAGAGCAGTAGTCCATTGTGTAAATATACTACATCTTCTTTATCCATTTACCTGTTAATGGATATATTGGCTTCTTCCAAGATTTGGCTGTTAAAATTGTGCTGCTGTAAACATGGCTATACATATATCACTCTTGTATGATGACTTTAACTCTTTTGGGAAGATAAGTGAGGTTTTTTTTTTTTTTTAATGCTTCCTGGGTTCTTGATTTTGCATTTAGAAGCATTTGGTTCAGTTAAGGAAAATTACTATGCCTTTTGTTTTTTACTGAGAATATTTGGGAAAGGTGATTTTTAAAATGTTTTCTTTCCTAGTAGTTAAAACAAATCTAAGTCATCACAATAACCCTGGTACCTAGTGGTATGCCAGTATAGATCCCTGGAGAGCTGGCAGCCAGCCTTGGCCTCCTTCTATGTTAACACCAATGCTGTCATGAGATTTTCATAAGTTTATTACTCTAAATCTTACATATTTAGTATTTGTTTTCAGAGCAAAGTGATGAATAAATGAGCACCCCAGTTTCGAGGCCTGCTGTAATAACTACGGATTTGCCTTAACCTGTGTGTTCTTTGTTATGTGTTATCATTACTCCGTGAGCTTTCTCCTGCACATAAATTAGAATTTTCAGTCTCTTCTGCCAGATCTTCTTTGAACTTAATGGGAGAAATGCCTGTAGTTAGTTGAAGCAGAGTAGAACATGGCTAATTATGGAGGGGCAGTTTGGATGGTTTTGACAGGATAAGGTCAGACAGGTAATGAAATCAGCTTTAACTTTAAAGTCCAAAGTACTTTCAGGTCTATGATCTTTTCATAGTGAAGTATTCTAATCTTAGTAAGAAGAAATTTTAGAGTATGAAAGAAACACATGACAGAAAAAGAAGCCTTTTTTGCTTTATTTAAGATACTGCTAGGTTTAAGCAGTTTATCTTCAGAGTCGTCAGGTGTGTTATAATAAATAACAAATGAACTTGGTACCAGTAAAAGTTTTAAGTTAGCAAATATAAGAAATTCATCTTTCTTTATGCTGATGTTCATGTAAGTGGTGGTTTTGATTTTTGAAATCATGCATTCTGTCCAGTGTAAAAGAGAATAAGTTGTTCTGGGGATGTTTGTGTTCATGTTAACTTTTTCACTTTTTGTTTACATTTAGTACTTGGTACTCTAAAATTGTGGCTACTGTGAGTTTGCATGCTAGTGTTTGCCATCTTGGAACAAATGCTTGCACCCTGCATGTGAGAGTACACTTCACTTATATGTATCATAAGAATCAGCCATCATTTCATGGCTTACAGTTTCTAAAATTCTCTTCTATAAACTTAATTTCTTTTCCATAAACTTTTGTTTTAGTTCAGTTTCTAGAGAGAAGGAAAACTTGAGTAACTTTTTTGGTTTTAGAATTAAATATTTCTTCTTAATGGCAGTAGAAAGCTTGTCTTCTATAGAAGTTTGTGAAAGATGTTTGTATCTGTCCTAGTTACTTTTTGTTGCTGAGACAGAATGCCTGACATCCACAACTGTCTTAGTTACTTTTTCGTTGCTGTGATTCAATACCCGTCACCCACAAATTTAGGAAAGATTTATTTTAGCTCATAGTTTCATATGGTCACAATCCATTCAGGGGCGGCTGGCAGCAATCAGAGTACAGGACAGGCAGAGGTGGAGGCAGCTTCTCAGGACATCATAAACAGGAAGGCAAGCTGAGACCAGTTGAGACTAGTCCCAGTCCTCCAGGAAGGCAGGTGCAGCTTATATATCCTTTCAGGTCTCTGCCCAGTAATTAAGTCTCTCCTGCATCCAGGTGTGGCCACTACACATCGTTAATCCTAACTCACCTGGCTTTAGTCTTAACTATAATCCACCCCACCAGACTAGACCCAATCCACCAACATCACATAGTTCCATAGACAATCCATAACATCAAAATACATGAGACTTTTGGGGGACACTCCAGATCCTAACCACAACAACAGTTAAGGGAGAAAAGATTTATTTTAGCTCACAGTGTCAGAAGGTCTCACTCAGTCTGTTCATAGGTGGGCACCTGGAAGATGGTGGGATCACATGGCAGGGCTGGAGCCAGGTCCAGTGCCAGCGTTGGAGCTCGGGACAGAGTCTCACAGCTTGATGGAACAGGGACAAGTCTGGGAGGAGGGAGGAACCAGCCCACACCCCTCCAGGTCAAGCCCCAAGCATCCGCCCCTTCCAGCCAGGCCGGACCTCCCAACCCTGCACAGTGTCCATAGGTCCATAAGGCTTTTGGGGGACACTCCAGATCCAAGCCACCACACTCTCATTAGTGATCCAGCATAAACATTGATCATTTTCAGCATAAAGATTTAATTTCTGAAAGACAGAGTAGAGTTACCCAGTGTGGACCTTGCTGTGACTACTGGGGATCAAACTTGTTATTAAAGTGGCCGTGCTGAGGTGGCACAGAAGAGCAATGGATTGCGATGAGAATTCTATCTAATGTTATGTGAGAGAAAGGAAGTTCAGGCTCCAGCTGGCTTGTGAATCATCACGTGTAGGCTGCTAGAAAGTTAATACTGGAATTAGGATTTGCATACATTTAACTCTTCACAAAGCATTCTCTTCATATAATCTGTATCACTTCATTTCATCGTCCTTGGCAAGTTAATGTAGCTTCTTAGCAAACACTAAAGTCACTTCATCTTTTAACCTGTTTTTCCAAAACCTGAATTTCTTATACTGTGTATCCCACCCAAACATCTTTCAATATAGAGTCCCAGTGCTGGAAGGAAGAACAGAATTCAAGCCCAGCTTGGGCAACTCCTAGTGAGACTGTCTCAAAATAAAAAATTAAAGGGACTGAAGATGTAACTCAGTGCAGAGGCCCTGGGTTCAACCCACAGTCCAAAGCAGTATCAGGTGGATGTCTTAATCTCTAACCTTCTGTTTTTCAAGGCTTATATTATGGAGTTCCATAGGAACAAGATGGGGTCAGGAGGTGTGACCTGGCGCTTGCTTGCAGCAAACAGGCTATCACATGATTCGTTACTGCATGCATATGTAAGGCTAATCCCCACAGAATTTTAGAGGATGAAGAAATCATTTTAGTTTGTAACAGTCAATTCCTGTGAATTCTCAAGAACTGTGCCATGTCCGGTTTATTGTTTGATCCTCACTGACTAGCACATACCTATTCTGTCTAGGTTCTCGGTAACTTCTTTGATCTGAAGCTCACAGATTGCTGGTAAAGACGTAAATACTCTGCTGAGGACATTAACATTTGAGATGAGACTTGAAGGATAATGAGTTCAGTAGGATGAGGAGAGAGGGCCAGACGCCCCCTCCTCGCCAGTAAGTGCTGGCAACGTAACATCCTGATGGGAGAGAGTACCAGCAAGTAGATGAGCTCTCATGGGGCTGGGAGAAGATGAAGCCGAGTATTGTGATAGACAGACTCTAGGGGACTGGGGCATAGCTCAGTGGTTAAATCATTTTTGTAGTGTGCACGAGGGCCCTGGGTTTGACTCTCCAGTACCACTTAAGCTGGGCATGATGATGCATACCTGTAATCCTAGCACTCAGGAGGCTGAGGCAGGAGGATTGCTGTGATTTCACTGCCAACTTGGGCTACATAGTGAGTTCAGGACCACCCAGGACTACTGAATGAGACTTTGTCTCCAAAAAAGAGAGAAAGAAAGAAAAGAAAAGAAAGACTGTGGGAGAAGACTGTTTATAGCCAGCATAGCCAAATCATTCTAAGCAGGAGGAGGAGCATTGCAAAGACCTGAGTGGGCATGGCTGGGGACCATGGGCAGGAGTGGAAGGCTGGGGTGAGGTGGGCAGCATGGGCCCATTGCACATGGTGAGGATGTGGAATTTTCTTTTCCTTCAGTGGGAAGTGGGGTTAGAGAAGCTTGAGCAGCAGTACAGTGCATGTGAGGCATCTGCCATGCTTCCAGAGGCAGGAGAAGTAGGGATTTATACTAGATTGTGCAACTATTTAAATAGAGGTTGTAATAAACTAGCTTCAGGGAGTTCGAGACAACCAGGTGAGAGTGGGGACAGGGACAGACAACGTAGTAGGAAGTCCTTTGCAGGCTGCGAACACTCCGATCCTGCCTGGGGACAGTAGCAGTAGACATGGAGAGCCAGAAAATGGAGACGGAAACAGCCAGGAAGAAGTTCTAGGGCTGGATAACCAATTAAATGTGGGTTGGGAAGGAGGAACTGTCAGAGATTGGTTTAGAAGTGGAGATTTTTGTTAGACCAAAGAAACATGTTGCTCTCTTATGTTTTAGTGATTAATGCACTATTACTTGAAAACAGTTTTAATCCTCTCCTCAAAGATTACGCAGAGAAGTGTTTATATTTAAAAAAGAGAGAGGTTGCCTAAGAAAAAACTGAAGTGTCACTGGTTTGCTCCTTAAAGAAAAAGTTTTTTTTTTAAAAAAAAAATATTCAGATATTATGAGAGTGTTTTGAAAATTGTGGAAACTTTTTTGTTTAACTTAAGGAAGTTGGAAACTTTCCTCTTTAAATGTCGAATCCCAGAATGGGCTCCACAAGACGGTTTCCACTCCTGTGTTATTGTTTTAGTTGGCAGTCAACAGATAGCAAAGATCTGAAGGGCAGCCACAGAAAAGCCAGTATTTTGGAAATAATTTCCAGAGTGCGTGATTTAAGGTAATGTGGAAATTTTTGACCTTAATGCAGTGAGAGCAATATTATTGTATTTTTGAAGGTGAGAAATTGAAGCTTTTCATAAGTCCACTTCTGTTGGTGATACTTGGAAAAGGGTACTATCATGTAGAAAAACAAGGTTGGAAACCTTGGATTTCTGAGACTCATTCCAGGGTAGGGACTGAGAATGTCTCTGACTAGAAAGTAGTATGCAGCGTTCCTCATGTGAGGTCAGAGTTTATTTCATGATCCTATTTCGCTCTTTATTTATGTTATAATCAGTGCACCTTCCTATTGAAAGGTTAATATATTGGGACTCAGAGGCTGCCATTACGACTTTCACGAATCTGGCCACAGTGGAACCAAGGAAGTTCCATGCCTCTTACCTTTACACTTCCCCTGAAGTGGCACATGACACTTGAGCAGATGATCTGGAGTGACTTTAATGTATGTTGACTGCTGGGAAAATAAAATTTGAAAAATTGTCTCTTCTGAATCTTATTCCTAAGATTAGAGATTTTCAAATGAGAAACTAATGTAGCTTTATTCAAAAGATACTTTAGGTACACGCTTATATATTTTATATGAAAAATGTGTATATTATAATTCAGAGGAGGAGTGTGTGGGTGGGTAAAAGAAAATAATTCTGGTTATAATTGAGACCTTACTGGGCTTGAAAAGTGATTGTGTCCTGCCGGGCCACACTCACAATATTGCACCACCACTGCCGAGGCATTGCATCACAGATTTTCCCACTGTGGTTTCCCGCACTGCACAGGGAATGAATTCATGAGTGAGGTGATCGATCGCAAAGTCGAAACAACCCACTGCAAACATACTTGTAATCACACACATTGACTTTAAAATTCATGCACATTTCGTATTCTACCCAGTGTCATGTCTATATTTGTTTTAGTATTAACATTACTAAGTTTAACATAGGAAAAAATGTTGACCTTCCAGCAAGTTGCATTCTGTTTAGCCTGTAGTTTTTATAACTCTTGGCTCACTGGAACTTCGTGCCTGAGATATGTAAGCATATGCCAGTTTGAGAAATTTAAAAATAAAGATTTTCTTCTCCAACCAAAGATTCTTCTTGCACAAATTTCTGTACATATTGACTTCTCCATTATTTTTCTTAATCTTCTGAGATCCCATATCACTGTATATTAGTTACAAGGTACTTACATGGGGGTTAGTTAGAAGACAAGTAAATGGGAGGTTAAGAACAGAAAAGGAGAGGTCTGCAGAGGGCCGAAAAAAATGAAGGCCATGGGGAAAAGGAATTAAGCAGTAGGACGTGTAGCTCTGACAGGGGGAGCTGAGCCGAGGGACCAGGGCTAGTTGGTTGGCAGGTATTGTACTCTGCCAAAGCATCTCAGGAGCCCGAGTTACTTTTCACCCCTGCATCATGTTGTGCATGCCATTTATTAAAATATGATTTGTTAAGTGCCTGTGGCAGTGGATATGTTCCTTAGCCTGATGTAACTGTTCCACAATGTGTGCATGTGTCATAACTTTCCATGGTACCTGTAAGAGGTACACCATTGTTATTTGTCATTTAAAAATATAAATAAGTAAAATGTGGGTACATGGCGATTAAGAGACAGAGTTGCTGTTAGGCAGAATAGGCAGAAGGATCACATATTCAGGTCCTCCTTGGGCAGCTCAGTAAAACCCTGTTTCAAAATACAATAAAAAGACTAGAGATGGAGCTCAGGAGAAATGCCCTGAATTCAACTCCCAGTACTACAGATAAAAACAAATAAAAACCCCTTAAAAAGCCAGAGTTACCACTTAATCTTTTTAATACTTGAAACAAAGAAAAATGACTTACTTGGCATCTGAATGTGAAGCTGCAGAAAATGATAGTTTAAAATCTTAAGCAGTGAGATTGAATGAAATTAGATGCACACTTATCTGTAGTTTCTAATTCATGTTTTGAAATAACACACTACTCTGTTTAGAGTGTTGTTAATGTTATTCATGGATGTAGAAACCAGGAGAAGTCTTGTAAGGTTACCGAAGGCCTGGTTTCCCCAGCAGCATCCTTACAGGACCTCCCAGTGCTCAGTTGCAAGGTGATGTTGGGAGGGCTGACAGATCCCCAGCATACCCCTTCACTGTGCCTTGCGAGGAGTTGCCATTGTTTTGTGAAAAATATGACAGAAACTTTAACTAAAGGGTTATAAAAAAGAGACGTGGTTTCTTAGGCAGGCCTTTTCTAGGCAACAGGATAGTAGAAGTTCCATTAGTCAAGAATCTGGCTCTCTCTTCTATGTGTCTTGAAATACACTTTTGTCAGTTCTCTTAAAATTATAAAAGAGGGAATATAATATTTATATCTGTTTTCCTGGTGTCAAGCAGAAAAAGTTAGTTTGCTAGGATTAGACGTGGGTATGTAGGCTTTTAAAAATGCCCTGCTACCGGGCTGGAGGTATGGCATGTGGTTAAAACACTTGCCTTGCAAGCTCAAGGGCCTAAGTTCGATTCCCCAATACCACAGAAAGCTGGACATGCTGGCACATGCCTGTATTCCCAGTACGTGGGAGGCTGGGGCAGGATTGCTGTGAGCCCAAGGCCAGCCTGGGCTACAGAGTAAGACTCTGTCTCAAAAAAATAAATAAATAAAAATTTTAAAATAAATAAATTTAAAAAGCCCTACTTTGTGGTCTTCAGCTCTTCTGTGCTTGGGCTGCACGTAAGTCTTAATGTAGCACGTAGCCTACAGGGCCTTTTCCCAGTCAGGGATTTCTCAGCCCATAGGTTCTCAGTGCTCTTGGGGATTCACGTCGTAAAAAGAGATGATTTTTATTTTTGCCTTTCTGTTTTTTAGTAACTGTTTAGGTCTTCTCGCCTTCCTTAATGCCATAGTTTGAGAGCCTCTGAACTGGTAGCAGGGAGCTCTGAGCATGCCAGTGGCCTAGTCATTCCATTTATACAGGTGAAGGAGCTAGTTAGCATACTACTTTTCTTTCTCAGCCTTTTTCTTTTGATACAGAATCTTGGTCTTTAGTGCAGACTGTACCCAAACTCATCATATAGCCAAGGCTGGCCTCGAACACACAGTAGTACTCCTAACTCAGCCTCCCAGGTGCGGGGGTTAAAGGCATGTGCCACCACACCTGGTTTATATGGTGCTGGGGAATCAAACCCAGGGCCTTGTGCTTGCTAGGCCATCTCTTCAACCACTGAGCTATTCTTCTGCCCCTGCCATACTCGTTTTCACCATGATGAAGTTTTTCTTTTTTCTTTTTTTTCCTTCTTTGCAGTAGTGGGGATTGAGCCCAGAGCCTTCACATTGAGCTACATCTGGAGCATCCTGTATTTTTAATCTTTATTTTAAGATAGAATCTTGCTAAGTCTCCAGCTTGCCCAGGTCAGGTTTGAACTTGAGATCTTCTGCCTCGGCCTCCCAGAGTACTGAGATTACAGGCCTTCACGATCAGGGCCAGCTTTGTTGTATTTTGTTAAGTATACATCTGTCATGAGTCACTGGGCTAAATAAGGCATAAGGAGGGCTAGAGGCACAGCTCAGCAGTGAGAATGCCTGTCTAGCAAGTGCAAGGCCAGGGTTCGATTCTCCAGCATCACATAAGCATACCTGGACACCCAGCACTCAACTCAGAAGGCCAAGGTAGGAGGGCTGCCATGTGTTTGAGGACAGCCTGAGCTAGAGAGGAAGACCCTGTCTCCAATAAATAAATCAATAAACACACTGATTTTGAAAATCATATTGAGGATAGAAATGACAGTTGTGTAGTGCTTCTAGACAAACTTCACCAAATTCCGAAGTTGTCATCATTTGATCACAGTCCTTATGGAGCACATTAAGATGTGTTTTTAGGCCTCAAAAGCCATAATCTAAAAGGTGTATGTCTGTATAAAATTAGCAATACGTGTACATATCTAGTTTGACTTATTAGGAACAAGGATTACTCACATTTGTAGTATATTATTTACATCATGATTGTGAGCAGTGGCCTGTACGTTGCTGATTCCTTTTATCATTTAAAAATAAAGCATAAAAACGGTTCTGACAAACAGTTTGGCTTTTAGGTTCAGATGTGTGAGCATTCCAGATACCAGCTTATGACAGGTGTCTCTCATAGGTAATATTTCAATATATGTCATTTCCAACCTAAATATGATAAATCAATTAGAATTTGTTCTGTTTCTTATATAATCCAAGTAAATTAAATAGTGTTGAGTCCCTTTTAATATAGGAAAATGATTTTCTCCTAAGATTCATAGTTTTAAATCAATTTTCAAATGATACATGAATGTATTCTCTTCAAGTCACTTTACCATAGGTCCTGCAAAAATGACAAAGTATTTTTAATTGCTTTATCATTATGTTTTTAATATAATACATTTCCTTGAAGGATTTTCTGAGTCAAAAAAATGAAAAATAGGGGCTGGAGGAATGGCACAGCTATTAAAGCACTTGCCTAGCAAGCACAAAGGCCCTGAGTTTTATTCCAGTAACTAATAAGTCATGCGTGGTGGCACATGCCTGCAATCCCAGCACTCAGGATGGCTCTGACAGGAGGATTGCTGAGTCCAAGGCCAGCCTGGACTCCATAGTGAGTTCAGGACCAGCCTGGGCTAGAGAGCAAGACCCTATCTCAAACAAAGAAACAAAGTAAAACAAAAACCTAGAAAATAATTTTATAATTAAATAGATTACTGGATTTTTTGCATTTTATTTAATCCAAGTATAACTTTGTTTACTTGGCCACATTGATTTTTCTGAACTCTTGATAGGAGATTCTTCAAGAAAACCCCTTTTCTCTGTTATGCGCCAGTTGCCCTCAGAATTTTTCCTTCAGTTTGTAGGATGGTTATAATTACAGTAGGTAGGTGGTGGTTTGTATTTCCCTCCCTGGACTCATTTCAGGGAGCCTGGGTCTGTGTGGTCACATTGTACTAAGAACTCACGTGTGGTTCATCTGCACATTAGGAGCAACCTACTCCTGTTACTGCAGTTTTACACTGACTTACAGATGGGTTACTTTTCAGATGTCTGCGCTCATCTGAGTTGTGTTTGTTCTGCTAGCTTTCATCTAAGAGAGTGTTTTGTTACCTGCCCATAACTTCTGAGAAACACCTTACAGCTTCTTAAGTGCCAGTCATACCTTTTCTCCAAAATAAGCTTGCTGAACAGCTCACATTCCTTAATTTTCATTTGGGAAAGTATTATAATACTTATATGTTTTGTACTTCCACTTGGTATTTTTACCAAGTTTCTGTTGAGAACTTAAGCATAAATCATTGTGTCATAGAATGCACGCTAAAATTTTGACAGTACGCTCACTTGTTGTTATTACTTATCTGATAAGATAGACTTTGGTACACTTAGAATTATGGTTATAATGCTAATCAATATAAGAATTCCAGTGAAATTGTTCATATGTTTTATAGGAAATGTTATGTTATAATCCTTTATTGTGTACATTTATTCTACTGAATTTGATGTAAAGATCCTAGGTTGGGAGAGGTTTTTGATTTTGGCTTTTTATGAGAAGAGTTGAAGTAGTGACACCTCCAACAGTGGAGGCTACTGCTTTATCACTTCATTTAAAAATGTGTGAGCTCATTGATTCTACTTGCTGAGGTATGTTGGGGGACATGCCAATCTAATGCTGGTCTAAATTCCAACCCCCGGAAGTAAGCTGATTATTGCCCCCTGCCCCATGAGGAAATTTGTCCTGTGCTTACATGCTCAGGCTGTGAGTCAGTCAGTAGCTGTTCGCATTAATTCTCTATTAGCTCCTAGTTGGGAAGTTCAGCCAGGGGCTGCAATGATTGCTAAATACCGAGCACTTCCCAAGACCCATGGTAAGAGTAAGCTAAGGTTGGGATTCCTGGGACCTTTGAAATTCGTCTTCATGACTTTGGACTCCTGAGATCCACATAGTTGACTCTTGTTGAAATCCAAATAAAGTCTGAGCCGCATGAGTTGTTAGGGTAGTAATATTATAGAGGAAAAGCAGAGTTATGTACCTGTGTTGTATTCTGTTTCAACAGTCTGTATAGCAATATCAGTTCTTTTTTTCAGTCTCAATTCTATTTATGTAATTTTTTTTTTCTACCACTGGTGGTCTTCGGTTAGGTAGTTTTTATCAAGAGTACCTGACAGCTTATGTCCCTTCCCTCTCCCTTACTCCCTGAGATCCATGGAGAAACTAAAGACTGAAATTTGTTCTGATCTTTGTCTCAAATTGCAGTTGTAGTACTGACGTTGCAGTACTTAAATCCATCCAGATTTGAAAAAATGAAGCATCTTATCAGTGTTTTCTGGTAGGGCTGTTCACCTAGGATGAACATCTTGCTGCTCCACTTTGCCCCTGTGTTCTGCGCACAGTCTGCTTGCTTTTGTAGCAGGGCAGTGAAGCCCTTTACCCTCAGGAGTTGGCTTTTGATCGCAGCTTCGCTGTACTACCTTATAAACACTGAGAACGTTGCAGCTGATGACATTTGGGCCTCATCTATTTACATCTGCTTTGGATTGTTCTTTGGTTAGCCAAAAAAGAAGCCAAGGGTATTGCTCTGAAGTGGTGGACCACGGAAGATAATTCCCTCTTGCAGTTGTCCTGGTTTTTAAATTACTGCCACCCTTTCCTATACGATATTACACATATTCGGTTGATGATATACTTATTTTTAGGGATACGATATCAATACCTTATATAGCCTCAGGCTCCCAATCTAGCAAGGAACAAAGAATTTCGAGTCTCAAAATTGATAGTAACCTCTGGTATTTAAACCATGCTAGAAGATAGACAGATGGTTCAAATTAAAGCCTGCAGCTGTATTAGGAGAAAGGGATTTAAGTTGCCATTTTGGCCTGGAAACAAATGCTAACCAGCCAGGGTGTTGGGGGTTGGAAGAGACTTAACAAATTATGTTAAGAACCACTTATGAGAGGAGAAATAAATGACCAGGAGCCACAAGAAGAGAGTGAGTCCACCCATATGGCTCTATGTGATGTGAGTATCCATCTCGACCATTAATCAGTTTCTTCTCTGTGTGTCTCTGTTCTTCTGTAACTTTTTAGACCAGTCATCATTTTAATGTTGAGTCTGTAGGTCACAAATCTCTCTCTTTGCCAATAAACAAATCCAAAGGATATAACGCATTCCGTTCTAAATCAGCATCACTATCTGAGAATTATCTGCAACCAATTGCTCAGTGTTTTAGTTCTTTCTAATCAGCACGATGCTTTAAATAAATATATTTGTATATTTTTTGAACAGATTTACTAGGTCTTTATTAAGAAACAGAGGGGTAAAAGCTCCTGCTGTCTTGGAGGAGGTCCTGAGTGAGTTGCCCCTAAACATTATTTTTATTATATTTAAAATAGAAATTTAATTATAGATTCATTAATAATACCATAGAAAATTTGGATGAGTTATTTACAATTTTATATGCTGCTTTTGTACTCAACAGTATATCAAATGTTTTCTCTATGCTGGAATTTTTATAAATTAACTATAAAGTTTTCATGAAATGGTAGCTTATCACTTCTTCCTTTATGATTAGGGCTTTTTTGTTTTTTAAGAATCTCTCCCATCCCTTATTTTATTATTATTTTATAACAACTTATTAATTTATAAAAATTTATTGTCACCTTATAAGACATTGTTATTTAATAGAAGCTTAATATTTTGTGGAGTATTATCATTATATGAAACTTTTTATTTTCTCTATTCCTGTTATTGAATAGGAAGTACTAAGCCTTAATCCTGTCCATCCTTTTTTCTGTTTATTTATTTTGTTTAGTTATTTATTTAGAAACAGGTTCTTCCTTTGTAGCCCAGGCTGGTCCAGAACTCATTATGGAGCCCAGGCTGGCCTTGGAATCCCAAGTGCTGGGATCATAGGCATCCACCACCATGCCTGGCTTATATGGTGCTGGGGAAATCAAACCCAGATCCTCTGTGCATTAACCACTGAGCCATTTTTTCCAGCCTTTTCTATTCTTTCAAAAATATTTTAGCCGTTTATTATAACAGCTTGGTCTCTCAGAACAGTTTCACTTAAACTTTTCATCACCTTTTTAAACTTAAGATATATGGAAAAGGTTTTTTTTTTTCCTTGCAAGCCTAAAGTGTTCCTTTAGTCTGTCATCACATCTACCCAGACTCGTCAGGGCAGATCCATTACTTTTCTCTTCTTCTCATCCCACGTATGCTGTTTGTTACTAGGTATGATTTGATTTTTTCAGAATAGCTTTTGAATCATCTTTGTGATTTTCGTTAATTCTACTTTAGCATAGGCCTCTGGCATCATCTCATCTGGGCTAATCATGCTTTTGAGTTAGTTTTACCACATCACCTCTCTGCTCCCGAAATTTCTTACGGTCTATAAGAGTGTTTTTCAGATGCCTCAGAAAGAATTAATTGTATTAATTCTTTACATTACTACCAAATACATTAAGTCATAGAAAAAAATGCAGATAAACTTTGTGAAAATTGGAAATGTGTCTTTCCAAATAAACCAAAAAAATGAAGCCAGTTCACAGAATAGAAAAAAATAGTTGCAAGTTATGATTCTAATAAGAGTCTTGTGTCCAGAATATATGAAAAGCTTCTTGCAACTTTGTAATAAAAAGATAACCCAATTTAAAAATGGACAAAAGATTTACCTAGACATTTCTCCCAAGCAAATATACAAATGGCCAATAAATACAAATACACTCCATGTCATTAGTCATCAGGTGAATGTAAATTAAACCCCAGTAAGTCCATGTCACGCCCTCAGCAGGTGCTCTTTGTAATAGTGATAAAGATAATAAGCATGAGCAAAGATACGGAGAAAGTGAAACAGTACATTCCTGTGGGGAATGTCAAATTGAACATTAGCTTTGGCTAGTAGCTTGGCAGCTCCTTAGAAAAAAGTTATCATATGAACCAGCAGTTTCACTCACATATCCAAGAGAAATAAAAACACTTTCATATGCAAGTTTTCATGCATGCTCCCAGCAGCACTGTCATCCAGGTGAGAGGTGGACACATCTGAATGCCGGTCAGTGAGTGACTAGACATGGAATGTGGGGTACCCGTGTCATGGAACTTCATTCAGCAGTAAAAAAGAATGAAACATGAATACAGCATGAATGAATCTGGGAAAGATTACAGTAAGTGAAAAAAACCAATCATAGATCATATACTGCATGATTTCAGTTGTATAAGCTACTTAGAGCAGACAAGTCCATCGAGATAGAAAGGAGGGGAGTGAATGAATGTCTGGGCCAGGTTCTGGTAGGAGAGTCAGAGGACGTGGAGGAATGCCTGCCAATTTTACCACCCTTCTGGGATGATAAAACTCTCCTGAAATTGCTGTGGTAATGGTTGCACAACACTGTAACTACATTACACACCACTAACAGTGCATTTTAATTGGGTGAATTTTGTGTATCTCTTACATGTTTTATTCCTTATCTCAGTAGCCCTGTAGGAGGAAAAGGTAAAAGTAGTGCCTGAGCAGAAGAGTGTTAAGAATGTGTCAAGAACCAGAGTTCATAAATAATTCATAATCAAGTTTCTTATATCTGAAGCATAGTAAAAAATTTTAAGTTTGGGCAGGGGGAGGAAAGAGGAGACAAAAAAAGCAACGGCTCTCAGGCCTGATGCAGCTCTGTCCTCTCAGAGGACCTTTGTGCCATGTGACCCTCCAAGCCTGTTGTCGAGACCAGGCTGCCTCCTTTGTCCCTTTAATTTAACAAGCAAGTTCTCAGTGGCAGTGCTCTGCTCCCCCATTTCCTCATAGACCGTATTGTTGCGGTCCACTTGTCCTAGAAGGGAGGAATGAACAAACAGATGCAGACAAAAGACACACACACACACACACACACACACACACACACACACACACACACACACAGGGGAAGACTGCAGCAACGAGTGACTGACTGCACTCTTTATTTTTATAGGTCCCTTATCCAGCCCCCTCTCTTACTCGCTGACCTTTACCCTAGTTCTATCTTGCATCTCTTATTAGACCACCTAGCTTTGTTATCTAGTCAAGGAGCCTCAAAGTCTGCCATAGTTTGCTTGCATTTGTTTGCCACAAGCTAAGAGAGGCCCTCATTTGCGAGAGACCTCCAGCCCCTCCTGTGTGTAGGCAGTGGCTCACCTTGGGTGGCAAAACAAGAATTGCCTGAGACCCCAAGCCCTTCCTGTTTGCAGGCAAGGACCCATCACCTCAGACTGTAAAACAAAAGACTACCTGAGATTCCATGTCCTTCCTGTTTGTAGGCAAGGTCTCTTCATCCCAGGGGGCCAGACAAAGATATCTGTCTCCTTTGTGAGAACAGAGTCAAACTCCAGACTAGTTTAATTATTTAAGCTTTGGTGGTCTGTGTATTTAATTCTTGGTTTCCTTCATTTCCCCCTTTCTGTTTAACTATAGAATTAGAGCGCATAGCAAGATGCTGCTGGAGAACTTGTAAGTCCAGGTATCTATTGTTGACCTCCTTCGAATGAGCCATTTTCTGAGGACTAAAAAGAATAGAAGAGAGACAATAGAAAAGAGACAAAGAGAATAATAAATTAATGCCAGTGTAAGTAAAAAAGGACTTCAAAGTAGGAAAAGGATTTAGCTGCCATAACTTTTCAACAACTCACTGAAATATCTCGCCTTCTAGTTCAGGTAATTCCCTGCTGAAAGTATTCCCTATGTCTTTCTAACTCCTTTATATCTGCTGTTAAATTATTATGCCCAATTAACAATCTTTACATGATTCTGCCCAGAGGATACATTAAAGGGTACAGGTGTGATACAAATATCTGTAGCATTCCAATCATATCTTAACTGAACTTTGGTAGATAACAAAGACAACTGATCTCCCAACTAAAATACTGTATGTTGTAAGTCCCGAATGTCATCAGCCATTTGTCCATCAATGGCATGTTGATGCTGCCGTAGATCATGTGAGTCTTTATGCCATTGGCGTACAAGTCCACAGTGTATAGGTTCTGACGGAATGCCAGTCCTGCAATGGCAGCTGTCGCAGCAATTGCAGCCAGTCCAAAGATGATGGCAAGAATCTGTCCCACCAATCTCTTGCGTCGAGAGTGCCTCGTCAGGTAATGAAAGAGTCGATAAGTAGTAGATGAATCACTCCAAGGGCGAGTAAGGTTAACAGGAATCCACAGCTCATGGCCGGCTTTCAAAAGGTAGATGGTTTCATAGGTTATATTAAAACTCATAGATGAGCTAATACAATGGAAAAGGGAACTTGTGCAGTTGAGAATTCCGGTAGAGTAAATAGCCCTTGATTAAGACATATGGAACTTTCACACAGGCAGTAATATAATAAGTGACATTATTATTTAGCTGTGCATGGAAAGGAGCTGCAGTGTTATTGATATTTAAGGACATATTACCGGCCCAGACTTGTACTGATTTTAGGGCTGCAGATAACTTTCAAAGATGCCCTTGGACTGTTGAATGGCCTTTTGTATGTAATAAAGGAGGCAAGAGTCCCCACTCATGCCAGACCAAGGTTTCTCTATCATCAGTGAGTGGCAAGAGAGCCACCATGGCGATGCCATCGAAGTGTCATGTTAGAAAATTTTGTCCTTAAGTCCCCATAAGGGCTCCAATCAGTGACAATAAGATTTATAACAACATGGGGGACTTGTAGATTCTCACTTACAACATATAGTGTGGACTCAGTGCAGCAGACAAGTCCCCCATGTTGATTAGTAGGAATACCTAGAGTAGGTCGGATCCAATTAATATCTCCTAACAATTTTTGAAAATCATTAAGTGTATTAAGATTATCGCTATGAATTTGAATTTTTGAGGCCTAATAACCAGTTGTTCCACATGATATCCTAAATATGCGAAAGGGGGATCAAGCTGCACCTTTTCAGGAGCTATGCATAAATGATAATTTTGTAATTGTTGTTGTAGTTCCTGATAAAAAAGATCCCGGAGGTGAGCATTTGGAGAAGCCAGTAAAATATCATCCATGTAATGATAAAGAATAAGATTTGAATATTTCATCCTCATAGGTTGTAATGCCCTGTCAACAAACTCTTGACATGAGGTAGGGCTATTAAGCATCCCTTGAGGAAGAACTTTCCACTGATATCTAGTAACTGGCCGCCCATTATTATATTCAGGAATGATAAAAACAAATTTTTCTTTATCCTCTTCTTGTAATGGTGTAGTAAAGAAACAGTCTTTTAAATCAATTACTAAAACAGCCCGGCCTTCAGGGATCATAGAAGGCAAAGGCAGCCCAGGCTGAAGAAGACCCATAGGTTTAATACATTTATTTATTTCTCTAAGATCCATAAGAAAATGCCATTTGCTACTCTTCTTTTTAATAATAAATACAGGGGAATTCCAAGGGGAAGTGGAAGGTTGAATATGACCAGCATCTAATTGTTCCTGAACTAAAATTTTTAAGGCCTCGAGCTTTTCTTTTATTAAAGGTCACTGTTCGACCCACTTTGGAGTAGTAATTACCCACTGTAAGGGTAAAGCTTTGTTGAACAGTGGCTATGAGTTTAAAGAGGTGTCATTTTAAAGGCAATCAAAAGGTAAACGGCTCTTTTGCCTTTGAAATAGTGATTATCAACTAGATTGTCAGTAAAAATTATACATTTGTACTAGTATTTTATCAATACCTAAGATTATGAAAATATAGTAAACTCACGTAAACATTTTATGAGAGTACATAAAGTACATGTTAAAGAAGTTAATTTAGCATAAATGTAAACTCATCCAAGTTTATCACCTTAAGACAGCAACCCTCAGTACTCATAACTGAAAGCAGAATGTCCAACTAAGAATACTTAATTTTAAATATAACATTTAATAAACAACATGAGATGTGACAAAAATATTTTAAAACTCTTAGTATCTTTTACCACAAAGCAAGATACCTTATAGTCATTACATCTTTAATATCAACATTATATTTGAAAATATGTTTATGCTTTTAAGTACAAAAAAGTTTATATTAGAAATAGTACATTAACATATTAGATTGGCCAGACACCAATTGTGAGAGACTATCTGTTTAAAATTTATTTGTTATTTTGGCCAGACCAAACAGGAATGATCACCTACGTTATCCACAACTGTTTTAAATGAAAGTTTACTTGACTATTTAAAACAAAAATCCATCCTGCCTACACCCGACAGAACAGATTGGCAATTTACTCTGTCAAAAATGATGTCTTAAATTCACATATTATAAATTATTTAATAAATGACATCTACACATTTTACATTATGTTAGCTGGACTATAATAAGCCCCCATAATGTAAAGGTTGACTTTAAAGTTAACCTTATAAAGCACTGAAATTTATAATTTTGGGCATTATTTTAAATTATTATGATATAGAATCTTTTGATAGTTACTATTGTTGTAGCATGTTAAAAACATTTTAAATGTTGACTGTTTTACCAATAAAAGGAGCAGAAAGCAAGGAAATGTTATATAAGCAATGAAACCGGAATAAATATCAGTCTGTGAGTACAACAAAACATTTTATACTATCCAAAATTTTAGTCTTTGAGTAGGAAAGATAGAAGGAAAATCTGGACCCTCTAACACAGACAAGTAACGGCCCCTTTCTGTTGCCCAGTATCTGGCGGCAGAATTGATGAATAGCTTGTCCACGGCGCAAAAGATGGAAAAGTAAAAGCGTTAGCCCCCAATGGGGACGCAGTAGGCTCTGGGGCGCTCTGAACAAGAGGCAATCCTGTAAAGAATTTTGGCGTGGATCCCAGTCGATCCATTAAATGTCTCATAGAATCCATAAGTCCCTGTAATTATTCTGATACAGGGAGCTCCTGCAATTCTGAAGAATCAGAACTAGAATCAGAATCACTCTCACTATCTGAAGAGATGGCCGGATCCGCCATACCCGCAGCAAGATCAGAAACAGGCTCCTCCTGTTTAGGACACTCTACTTTATCCTCATGAGACTGACCTCCCCGAGAAGCCTCGGAGTCGGTTTCAAACAACTCCGAAGCCTGAGTAACAATGCTACAAAGAGACCAAAGCTTCAAATCCAGAACATTTCCCTTCTGATGCTCTTGTCTAAGAGTTTTAACTATCCGTCGCCATTCTTTTCGATTCAACTGAGCCTTATGCTGACACTCAGACCAATGGCAGGCTTTCTCAGCCCGTTCCAACAAACTTTGAATAAGCTTATCCTTTACCTTCACTCCTGTAGAGTGAAGGAGTCCCCTGATCAAACGCACGTACTCATCTTGCAATGAGGGGGAATTTCCCATGATTAATGCAGAAAGTAGTCCAGTAAACCCCGCACGTTTATGGAGATTCTTACCCTTTCGGTTCTGTCCCATCGAACCCCACGTTGAGGTGCCACTTGTTGCGGTCCACTTGTCCTAGAAGGGAGGAATGAACAAACAGATGCAGACAAAAGACACACACACATATAGGGGAAGACTGCAGCAAAGAGTGACTGACTGCGCTCTTTATTTTTATAGGTTCCTAATCCAACCCCCTCGCTTACTCGCTGACCTTTACCTTAATTCTATCTTGCATCTCTTATTAGAACACCTAGCTTTGTTATCTAGTGAAGGAGTCTCAAAATCTGCCATAGTCTGCTTGCATTTGTTTGCCACAAGCTAGAGAGGCACTCATTTGCGAGAGACCTCCAGCCCCTCCTGTGTGTAGGCAGTGGCTCACCTTGGGTGGCAAAACAAGAATTGTCTGAGACCCCAAGCCCTTCCTGTTTGCAGGCAAGGACCCATCACCTCAGACTGTAAAACAAAAGACTACCATCACCTCAGACTGTAAAACAAAAGACTACCTGAGGTTCCAAGTCCTTCCTGTTTGTAGGCAAGGTCTCTTCATTCCAGGGGGCCAGACAAAGATATCTGTCTCCTTTGTGAGAACAGAGTCAAACTCCAGACTATTTTAATTATTTAAGCTTTGGTGGTCTGTGTTTTTAATTCTTGGTTCCCTTCAGTGGCAGTGCTTTGCTCCCCCATTTCCTTATAGACCATATAGAACTCCCTTTCCTTCTTCTTCCCTGCCTCTCCAAATCGCATCTGAGTCCGGCCTCCTCTGGAGGTGTCCCTAGCATTGCCGCTCTACTGTCTCTGGTTGGCTCGTTCACACATGCTAGGCAAGCACCCTACCTCGAGCTCTAGTCCGAGTACCTTGGTTGGGTTGAGGCACATTTGTGCACCCATGGGAAGAATTCCATAAGTCTATGTTAAATAAGTGAGTTGAGGAAAAGAGGCCTGTATATAGAGACTTGGAAGAAAGTCATTGAAAGTAAGAAATTTTAGTGAATACATAGTGAAAGAAGCTACACATGAGAGTAGCTCCAGACTTAAGTAAGTTAGACAAGCCTGTTGACTGGAAGTTGGATTTCTAGGGTGACAGATCAAACGTGGGTCCTGATGCTTTTCCCCACCCACTTTTTTAGTGCCTCTGATGCAAGCCAGTGAAACTTTTTATTCATTCTTTCTTGTGCATTTCTTACTTCATAGCATGAGGATTTTCTCATCCAGGTTGAGTGCTCTCTCAATCTTGTCAATCCATGTAGGTAACTAAATATAGCAGGAATCTTAGTAGTTCTGCTTCATACCACATTCCCAGCCTTCTCATAGTACTTCGTTAAAATGACCAACAAAACTCAAAATAAACTAGATAAATAGTTTTAACTGCTTTTGTTTTTTTTCTTTTAGTTCTCTTAAAATGTGTAGCAAACTCCCCATAGGCAAGCAGGTAAGGGAATGAAGGGAAAGTTTTCTTTCTCTTCCAGTTTTCCAATTCTTGAAGCAATGATTAGAAGTAACTGAGCTGTCAACATGAATTTTGGTGCTAGTATATGTTAATAACTTGAGGTTTCTCGGCATGGATACTTTAAATTGTTAGGAAATAAGTTACATCATCACCAAGTAGACAGTGAACTAGCCAGAATTTTAGCTCACTAGGTGCATAGCAGTACTAAAGATTAATATGAAGTTATTTGTAAAGAGCCCCTGGAAGGGAAGGTAAGACAGCAATACCCTTGCAAGGGCACCATGTAATAGATAATGTGTCTGTTGAAATGGGAGGATGGACCAGGTCCTTTTAGGCTTGGTACACTAAAGAAAGAATTAGAATGTCCTGGGCTTCTTAGCTGGAGGAAGTTACCTTTCTTGAGGGGTAGGAGAAATACCATAGTGGAGATTAGCAACCCTTGAATGTGAAATGCCGTAGAAGTCGGAGGAAGAACCTTATGTAGAGTAATAATGGAGGACAGGACCTCTCAACAGGCTTCCAAGTGTAGAGAATTTTGTCTGGTATGAAAGAGTAAATAAGAGTGGGCCAGTAGGGTGTTTTTTTTTTTTTTTTTTTTTCCCCCCCCTGTCAGCTCTTACTGAAATCTTGCATTTGGTCCTTGGGTCTAGCTGTTGAGGTCACCTGTTTGGCTGTGACATACTGTGGAAGCAGGTGCCTTTCCTGATGTGGACCCCTTATGTTTCATGCTTAGTACCTGTCATTTGTTCTTGCCCATTCACTTGTCGAAAAGCCTAATAACAGTCTAAGCCCACAGCCATTACTGAAGCTTATTCCCTTTGTTGCTGTTTTCTTTGTTAAAATTTCCTGTTTGATATACATGAATACCCTTGTACCATTAAATTTATACTTTACTATCCTTGGCAGAGTAAAAGGTTATTACTTGTATGTACAGCATCCCTGGTTTAAATTGAGAAGTTTCATATATTTTAACCTGCTTATTAGAAAAATCTAAAATGGTTTAATCTCTGCTTAGATTTTTGCATTCTTCCATTTGAAATACAAACAGGAAAAAGTAATTCTAACAGTCTCTCCTAGACTTCATTATCCAGTCACACCGTTGTCATTCCTCCTCTGCGTGGTGGGGAGGAAGAAGGTCAGTCATGGAAAAGGACCTGGTCAAGGTCTTTGCAACACCCCCGTCCCCCATTTTTTAAATCATCTTTGCACATTATTCCCATAAACACTACTTTGCTAAATCTCATGTGTTAAGCTTTTTAACAACCTATCCCCATTTTCTTAAGAAAAATCTTGATCAGTATGTACAGATCTTAAGTTGTAAATTGAAGTTGTACTGCAACTTAAAGTCGCAGTGAGTAAATGACAAATCTTTTACGTTGTACTATATTGTCTTTACCTCTTCCCGAGGAACAAAATTTGTGTCTTGAGTCCCTTTGGTATCCTGCGGCCCAGGGCTGACTTCCCCTGGTAATGTTTCACCTAGTGTTCTGAGGGTGCTTCTTCCATAGTCCTGGTGATTCTGATGCTCCAGAAGTTGAAAATGGCTGCACAAGTTCATCTGTGTTTTGATTTCCGGGGATGATGTGTAGCTTTAACACATCTCTTCTATTTGCATTCTCCATACTACCTTGATTTTCTGTATTCCTTGTTAATTTAAGAATGGCTTAAAATCATGTTGACACTTTAGTGTTGAGCTGCAAGGGGAAAAAATACAATTCTGCTTACTTACCCTCGTTTTGAAATACTGTTATTTTACTATGACTATAATAAATGCTTTTACCATAGAAACTAAAAAAAAGTTATGCTTCAAAAATTGTAGGTTAGTTTGTTGGTAGGGCTTAAGCATTTTAGTTTGTAGTCAGCACTTGTTAGTGTACTCACATTAGGTACTGTGAGAGGCAAGACGAAGAGGTTGTTACGGAGCTAGAAAGGAGAAGAGCACATGTCTAGCAGAAGAAGGAGGCACTTTTAAAGAGCTAGAAAAATAGATGCTATACATGTGCAGATAGGGGCTGGAGCAAAGAGCTATGCTAAGTGCTGAATTCGGTTCCCCAGGACCACAAAAGCTGGGCATGGTGGCACATGTCTGTAATCCCAGCACTGGAGGCTGAGGCAGGATTGTTGTGAGTCCCAGGGTCAGTCTGGACTCCGTAGTGCATTCAGAACCAGCCTGGGCTACAGAGTGAGACCTTGTGTCAAAAACAAAAAATTTTAAAAATAAAAAGTAAAATACATATGCAGATAACTAAGATAAAGAGGAAAGCAAAGTAATAGAGGAGCAAATAGAGGTAGGAGACTTTTCCCATGAGATGTCCTGGAAAGCTGCACAGAAGAGTCATTTATTTCCATTGGTGAACGAGAGTATTTGGTCTCTCATAGCTCTAGTGATTCTAATGTGGCCCTGACCTCCAAGCCTCTTGCAATCCGTAGGTTAATTTTAGAACATCAGAAGGGATGACTTGGAGGTAAAGGCTCTAGAAGTTGGCCAGCTGCCATTGTCAGTAAAAGGTGGTGCTAGCAGCCAAAGTCAGGAGAGAGTTGCTCCAGTGATTTTATTGCAGATTAATTTTGTGACCTTTTCTTGGGTTTCTGCTATGTATTTTTAAAGTCATATTTATTTATTTATTTATTTATTTATTTATTTATTTATTTATTTGAGACAGGGTCTTACTCTGTAGTCTAGGCTGGTCCTGAATTCACTTTGTAGCCCAGGCTGGCCTCAAACTCACAGCAGTCCTTCTGCCTCAGCCTCCCAAGTGCTGGCATTACAGATGTACACCACCACTCCCCGCTTTCTGTTGTCTGTTGAAAACCACAGTATGGAGACAGCAGTAGATAAGTAAAACTATATCCTCTCCACACACGAACTCTTCAAGGATATAAATGTATAAAGCAAATAGTATAGTACATGGCAGAACGATAACTGGAATGTAGAAATATTAACAAAGGGCTCTGGGAGCCTTGAGGAGGAAGCCATTGACTTGCTGGGAATCACTTAAAGCTTCATATAGGAAGTAATATTTTGCTAGGCTTTGAAAATGAAAGATGTTTTAAAGGTGGAAAAGACAGGAAAAGGCATGGCACAGAAAAGAAATAGCCCGAAGAAGACATATAAACAAACATAGGATGTGATAGTCTTCCCATGTCCTAGAATGGCCAAGAATAAGTTGGAAAGGTAGAGTAGAGCTAGGTTGTGAAGGACCTTGATGAAAATACCAGAAGAGTGGACTTCTACAAGCAGAAGAGACACCAAATGTGTCTGAGCAAGAAGGTAGAAAGACCTGCTGTGTGTAGCGTACACTGTGCCGTGAGTGGATATCTTAAAGGGAAATCAGTGGCATGACGTGAGTGTCGGCCAGAGATGATAGGAAAGGACCAAGAAGAAAGGAGAGTAAGTAGAAAGGGGTGAAGGAGGAGGACTCAGTACACAGGGGATGGAGCTGTTGCCAGCTGGAAGTGGGACATGAGAAGGAGAAAAGAATTCAGGGTAATTCTAGTGTCCTCGGTATTGGAGGTATTATCTCCAGGGAGGGTAAAAACACCATTGGGAGAGCAGATTTAACTTTGGAAAATGGTGGTTTTCCAAATGGCTAGGATTTTTTAACATCTTTTCACATATTGGCTGGCCATTTAAACTTCTTCATCTGAAAACCACTTATTTCATTTGCCCATTTTTTAATTGGGTCTTCGATTTCGAGGGGTCTCTTTTTCTTTAGTTCTTTGTATATTGTAGTCATTAGCCTCCTGTCTGAAGTGTAGATGGTGAAAAATTTTTTTTCCGTTCTTTGAGTTCTTTCTGTACTGTGTTGATAGTTTCCTTTGCCGTGCAGAAACATTTTTCATTTAATATAATCTCATTTGCTGATTCTGGGGACTATTTCTTTTGCATCAGGTATCCAGTTAAAAAAGTCCTTGGCCATGCCTACATTTTCTAGATTTTTGGCCTTTTCTATCCTCCAGAAGTTTTGGTGTTTCCATTTTAATATCTAGGTCTTTGATCTACTTTGATTTGGTTTTTGGTACATGACGATAGGTATATATATATAAACTCATTCTTCTGCATGTAGATAACTAATTCTTCTAGCACCATGTATTGAAGAGGGTATCCTTTTTTCAGTTAAAAGCAGCATATAATAGAGATATTTATGTAGCCATGTTTGTAGCAGCATAAGTAACAATAACTGAATTGTGGAAGACACTTAAATACACGTCAGTAGACCAGTGGATACAAAAATCATGGTATGTGTACACAGTGGAGTACTGCTTTTCCATAAAAACAAATAAATATAAGGCTTTTCTAGGTAAATAGATGCAACTTGACACATCATGCTTAGTGAAGTGAGTCAAACTCAAAAGGTTAAATATCGCGTGATTTCTTGAATATGAGAAGCCCAGAATATAGGCATTTTATGGAACCCAATGTGTGTGATAGTGGGAATCTGGGAAAAGAGAGCATAGAGGAGGGCCATAAAGTGGAAGGGGAAAAACTGTAATGGTGATGTGATATGTATGTGCAGAAAATACTCAAGCACAATGTAAACATTGTATATCACATGTATGTACTAATAAAAATGGGGAAAAGTTTTAGGGAGCAAATAAGTGCCCAGTTTTGAGGATGCTCTGATTGTAGAATGTGGTATGCCTGAGACAGGAGGGAATTCCCGTGGAGGTAGGGAGTTGTAGCCTTTCATAGGGCTTGCTCTTAAGTAAAAAAATGTTAGTAACTGTCTTTTGGCCTGCATCCTTACTCATTTTCATAGTTTTTCTTCCAAAGACTAATCCCTCTTATCTCCCATTTACTCTGACTAAAAATAGTGAGAGAAGGAGAGAAGCTGGAAGGAAGTTGACCTTAAATTATAAATGCTCTTTCTTGGTTCAGTTTATAAATAAGTAGCACATTCTTCATTTTGAATAGGCCACCTTAATGGTAATATTGTAGCTTTGTTTCACTTTAAGTGGTTATAATGTGTTTATCAATGAAGTAAAAAGATAAAAGTCTGGCTTCAGCTGAGGAAGGGTCCATGTATTTACTGATTTTGGTGTGGTCTTAACATCATTCACCCAAATTCATTCTTGTTCTTAAAGGAACAAATATCACCTGCCTCCTTCTGCCTCGGATTATGGAGGGAACTTTGCTGTTCTTGCTGACACAGATCAACCAAGTTTGCTTTGAGTGAACCAGATCTTTTGTGCCTTGCCTCAAGTTCAAGTAGCTGTTTGTTTACTTTCTAAATGTTTTCTGTTTGCATTTGCTGTTCAGTTTCTTAGTGACTGGCAGCTTCTTCGCTAGTGGTGGTGGGCTGTGATAACATCAACTGTGCTCTTTGCCTTTCTAGATTTTGGCTTCAGTAACCTCTTCACCCCCGGGCAGCTGCTGAAGACCTGGTGCGGCAGCCCACCCTACGCCGCCCCCGAGCTCTTCGAGGGGAAGGAGTACGACGGGCCCAAGGTGGACATCTGGGTACGTACTGCCCTCATCTCGCCTCATCCACCCGTCACGATGCTGCCATGCTCACGTCCTGGACACACGTGCGTGTGCCTGGGAGTGGAGAGGCGGTCACCGGCCCTCCCGTCCCCAGTCCTTTGTGCAGCCTTCCTGTCCTCGCTCACCTGTGGTTAGGCCTCAGGTTACATGCCACCCTGCTTCCCCTGCGGAAAAGCCGAGGGCAGTGGAATGGGCGCCTTTCCAAGAACACGTTCTCGCTCTTGTTGCTGCTTGCCTTATCCCTAGTGGACGAGTACTGAGGAAGGTTCAGGCTGTTACCCCGAAGTCATGTCTGGAAGCAAAGGAGAGTGCTAAATATTATGAAGGCACTTGACCTTGACAGTGCCTCATTTTTATCTGTAAAAAGCTGAGCTAGTTTGTTCCATACTTGTTCTTGAGTGTGGTCATTATCGTCCTCAGGCACACACTGTAATTACAGGCCCCTTGTTTCCTCTGATGCGATTAATTACACTACTGTGTGTTTGGGGTGCAGAGTCTCGGAGTTGTCCTCTACGTGCTGGTGTGTGGTGCCTTGCCGTTTGATGGGAGCACACTGCAGAATCTGCGGGCCCGGGTGCTGAGTGGAAAGTTCCGCATCCCATTTTTTATGTCCACAGGTAAGAGAGTTGCCAGCACACAGCTGCGGCTGGGTTCGTGGAGAGTTTGGCATGTTAAGTCATCCAGGAATTTAGGGATGGAGTGGAAATGGTTTAGTTTGCTGTCCTAGTGCCTCCAAGAGGCAAGGCTGGAAGGAGCATAGCATCCGTGGCCTTGCCTTTGGACTCTGCACATGACGCAGGCTGTTTCCGTTTCCTTGTCTATAATTGCCTGAGAGTTTTGTGAGGGCTGTTACTGGGAAGATTAAATTGAATAATGTATATAAAGAGGCCCCAGTCCCATCACATATTAACAACACAGTGAATACTCCTATTTCCCCTGTGTCCTCCCCTCCTCCTCCTTATAATGTAGGATTGCCATTGATTGGGGCCCCATTGTAATGTGGACTTAGTTAGTTAGTCGGAGACAGGGTCTCTGTAGCCCAGGCTGGTCCTGAATTCACTATGGATCCCACGCTGGCCCTCAGCACAGTCTTCATGTGGTGCTAGGAAATTGAATTTGGGTCCTTAGAACTTGACTTAGCACTTGCTAGGCAATTGCTTTAACCGTCAAGAGCCATTCCTCCAGCCCTGTAATGTGATTTTAAATGCCAAATATAAAGCAAGCTTTGGATCTCAGTCTCACTCCTGTTTTGTTTCCTACTTTCATGAAAATTATCCTCCAGATTCAACCAAGAAATATTTTTAAATGAGTGGGCAGTAGGGGAGGTAGTGCTTTAAAAAATTGACAATACAGACTCAGAATGTGCAGCTTTTGTCAGATTTGTATGTGCATATAAGAAAAGCACATTGAGAGACAATAACAGAAAGTTGTGTACTTGGTTTTGCTTAATCATCTATTTCCTATTTTAAGGAAAAACATGTTCACTAGGTTGGCAGCAAAGTATATGCAAATGGGAATTGGATTGTATAAGTAGATTTAAGTCTCCTTAGAATTGATGACTTAGTATATCGGATAATGATAGATTCTGTGAGGAAAAAAAAATCAAGAAGGGGTTTAGAATGGTAGGCAGGAGGCCATTTGAAAAAGCATGTGCATGAGTGTTGCGTTTCAGCAAAGGCTGAAAGAAGGGGAAGGTCAGGGCTGGGCCGCCAGCAGAGGGCACCCAGAGGGGCGAGCTGCACGGAGACTCCGGGGAGCACCCTAGGTGTGTGAGGAGCAGCATGGAGGCCTGTTTGCTCCAGAGGAAGCCATGGCAATGAGAACAGAGGCGGGCTCAGAGGGGGAGGACGGTGCTTGATTTACGTCCACATAGACTTGAGTTTTTGCTCTGACTGAAATGCGGAGATTTTGACAGAGTGACGCTATCTGACTTTTGTTTTTTCCCAGATTTTGTTATGAAGATTTTCAAGCATACAAAAAGCTGAAAGAACCTTACAGTGTCTTTTTATTTTCATTTGTTTAACCAGTGCTGGGGATCATACCTGGGGCCTTGAGCAGTCTAGACTGACACTCTCCCACTGAACTATGCTCCCAGCCAACACTTAGAGTGACTTAAAAAAAAAAGTCACCATAGCTTCTGTGTTGCCAGTAGATCAAAAGGTACAAAGGCAGAAAAAAGACCAGTCAGTGTGAGACTTCGCATGGTCTCATTGAGGGATGTTGGTAGCCAGTTCCCACCTGGGATGTAGAGATGGAGATGGTAAAAAGTGGTTCCGTGAGAGCATATAGCATACTGTATGGTGGACACTATTCACAGCATTTTGTAAGTGTTAACTTCATTAATTATTTTAAACCACTGAGATGCATAACTTTGTCACCCCCCTTGTCGGGGACAGTACGGAAGCCAGGAGAGGTTTTCTCAAGATCACACAGCCACAGAGTGGCAGGGCTACAATTTAAACTGAGATGGTCTGGCGCCAACAACCCTCAGTATTTACATTTGAAGTGAGAGAAAGAAAGTAGCAAAGGCCAGCCCAGGGCCTTGGGCCTGAGCAGCCAGAAATTTTTGCTAACTCAGAGAAGGATTTTGGAGAGGTGTTTAAGACGTGGGGTTTTAGATATACATCAGAAATCTAAATTGAGATATTGTATGCAGTTGAATTTGGGGGAGTTCCGGGCCAGTGTGTTTGGGAATAGTTGGGATATAGGTGGACTGTACTTCATAACAGAAGGTGAGATTACATTTTAAGCTGCGGTTTTAGAGAAGGGAAGAGGAAGGATGACGTCTAGAAACTTCCCAGTACTAAGCAATGAGGAAGATGAAGAGGGACCGAGAGAATAACAAGCGGACAAAGCTGGAGTCGAGGAGAAAGGAGCCGTGGGCTGCAGTGCTACTGAACAAGACTGAGAACTGAGCTGACATGCAGAGAGCATTGCAGATCTGCCCGGGCGGCTTTGGTGGAGTGACAGGAGCAGAAGCCTAAATCATGTGACCGCAGCAGGAAGGGAATGGAAGGAATAGAGAAGAAAGGAGTCCTGGCTCTTTGCAGTTTTACCATAAAAAGCAGTAGAGAAGTAGTCAGTGGATCACTGTGGCCAGGCCACTAGTGACTGTGTATCTGCTGCACATTCTCAGGGTTTATGTTTGTTCATTTGTTTGCTAGGACTTGAACCTCCTTCCTCCCTCCTATCACACTCATCCTTTTATTATTACCTCATCCAGGGTGTCAAGTTTGGGCAGGTACATTATGTAGCTGTTTCAGATTTGGCTTCTTAGTAATGCAGGTATGTTTTGTCTGTGTCTTTTAAAGTCTTGAGCTCATTTTTCATCATGCTAAGTAGTTTTCCTGTCACCCACTAATGGACATCCCCTAGGGCAGGGAGTAGCATCCCCATCCTGCCACGGCAGAAGTAGGGTTTTGTGTTCCCTGTCCCCCTTGCCGTCACTTCAGCCCATCTGCTGCCATGTCCTCTCGATTCTGCCCCCCATTTGTGTGTCCATCTCTATAGCCCATGTTGTCATCCCTGCCTGCCAGATTGAGCAGTAGTAGGCTGTATGGATTCCTGGCTCCAGTCTTGTCCCCTCTACCTGATTCTCCACGTTGCCTCATGGGTAATCTTCACAGGACACAAATATTAAAACAGGGAGAATTGACCACACACCCACAAATCTGATGACATCATTTTCCACTTCACACCGTTTCAGTGGCTTACCATCGCCTTCATGTTTACTCCTTAAGGCGTCAGAAGCATTTTCAAACATCTTGACTATGACTACAATAAAAAATGTATTTTCCATGATGACCCAGAATACACACACATGCGTATAAGTGAAAAAAATTTCTTAAAAACAGAGCTTGCTTTTACTATGTGTAGGGCATTCTCATACATGCTGTCACATAAAAGTACTGATTGCAGCTTTAAACTCTGAACTTTGTCTTACCATGAAACTCACCAAACTTTATCTTATAATTAATCCTTCATAGTCTTATCTTCCACATCAGACAAAACATCTTTTTCACAGTTGTGTATAACCTAGTACCTGGCACTTACTAGAATTTAGGCAGTAGTGAATCTGTGTCATAATCCAGGCCTCCCACTTCCTACTGGCTTTGTTTATGCTTAGAGGAAATCTCAGAAAGTCGTTCTTATGACCTGCGGAGCCACCTCCCGTCTTCAACCTCATTTTATTTTACTCTTCACCGCAGGCTCTGAGCTCCAGTTGCAAGGGGACCTCATACTTGCTAGGCACATGCACCCCTGTTCCCTCAAATGTTTGTCCCCTCACAAGGTAATTTCTCACTATCCTTGTCATTCTTTCTGTAATCCTTTTTTTCCTCATAACGTTCCCCATGTCCTGGCTTATGTGCTTATTTTCTTCGGACCTCTGACCTCCATCATCACTTGACTCAGTAAATTTTTTTTTTAAATTCACAGTTGTATTCTCAGAGCTTAGAACAGTACCTGAGTTCTTGTAAGTACTCAAATACTTACTGAGTGAATGAATTAATGTATCAGTTTGTTAAAATGCTGACTACAAAAGGCCCTCCAAAGGGAACACCCCATTCAAATAATATTACTATCAATAGTAATATCAAGAAATTACATTTCTTTAGGTCTTTAAGGTCAACAAAATCTTTTGAGCTACATAATAACTGTATTCGAAATGGTAACAACTACATTATTTTATGTTGTTGATGAAGTTTAGGAAGCTGAAGTTTGGAGAAGTTAGTTGTCTAAAGCTGCACAGGTAATAAGTAACTTAGTGCTCAAATTCAGTGTTTGTTCTGCTGGACCACACGGTTGCAAAAAGAGGCAAGATAAATAAACCACTTCCTCTGCTTTTCCAATGTCCACAGTACTTCCTGTGGGCAACTTGGATTTCCTCTACCCTCCGCCCACCCCTTCACACCATGGCAAAAAAACTCTTGTTCAAGCCTTACAAACATTGTCCTCAGAGACTGTATCCTGGTAAATAGCTAACCATGCTGTCAGCCACCTTGTCTGTGAGTGCTTAGAAATAAACCCTGAAACATTAAGGGCTTAGAAAGAGCTAATATTTATAATATATGTTAACATGAAAGCTCCAAGAGTCAGAGAAATCCAACGTGATTATCCTAAATGTAGTCATTCTTTAACCTTAATCCCACATGTAATTCCCTAAGTAGGAATAAAAGGTTTTGTAAGATTAAGTATAGGAAAAGAGAACCAACCCAGTGTAGAGGAAAAGAGAACCAACCCAGTGTAGGAATTGAATTGACAATTAGGACTCCCCAGTGTGACCTCTCACGCCCCAGGAGCACAGATACTGGCGTTGCCTGATGTTGTAGGCCTGAGTCCCATGGCTCCCAGAGAATATCATCAAAAGGGTAAGTCATAGGAGACGTGAATTGATAAAATTGTTCATTCTTTTTTCAGTAAAGACAGAGACAGCCTTTGAGCACTGTGGAGTTTCAAGTTAACGTGAGGGAAGCCTAGGGAGCACCCCAGTCCCCTTTTTGCTTTAACCTCTGCTTCTAGGCACAGTTGCACCTCATTGGACCTAGACTTAAGACTTGGTGCAGAACAGGAGCCTGTTGTGCCTGCTGCCTCTGTTGTTGAGATGATAATATGGTTGAGGGAGATCCTTATTGAATATGATCCTTTTTTTTTTTCTTAACCTGTTAAACTAGACTTGAGCAGAGTTTATCCATTTTTCTGCTGCAGGGGTCTAGAGACTGTAGCAAAGTCTATCCAGTTTTCCACATTGGCACTTGGGAGACACGGGGGAAAGCCTGATTGTCAAGCTTCTTCCAGCCACAGTGAATTCCAGAGGATCTCCAGCTAAGGAGGAGGCCGTGCTCTACAAATGGGTATAGTCAGTGCAGGAATTCTGAACTCCTCTTTATTGCCAGTAATGTGTGGAATGAGCGTCCTCACGATTAGTTGATCTTTCTATGCCCGATCTTGTTTATTTGATACTATCTTCCCTTTGTGGGCGTCCTGAGATGTACTAAAACTATATAGTTTCAGTTTGGTGCTGTAAATTAAAAAGAAGATTTACTCCGGGCTAAACAGACTTGGTACCACCTCACTTTACAGTTACGTGTATGTCTTCCTCCCCTCTCCACTAGCACATGAGCCCCTTGGTAGCACTTCTCCCCTAAAACACAAGAGCATCTGGTAGGATATAAATTTTCAGCAAGTATTTCTGAATGAAAAACTGAATCACTGCTTGACTTTGAAATCTTAACATTACATTACTTTTATATTATTAAATTCATAATGCACTGATGGTCTGAAATATTTATTCAGAAAGTCAATTTTTTATGGTTCTATTATTCAAGTTATTTTGTAAATAACTAGATTTAGTGACTTTTAGTTTTAAAAAAGTGTGTTGCTCTACTGTATCAATGGCTTTGTATGTCTCAGGTAAGCAGGTTCAGTCTAAACCAATGTTTTTAGGTTAAATTTCTCCAGTATCTCAGAGAGTATCCTTTAGGTAAAAGCCCATCCATCCTAAATTACAAAAAGATTAGAGAGAATGAACCTTGCTGTTTCCCTGAGCTGTTAGAAAAAAAAAAGAGAGAGACCTGCTGTGGCCACATGTCAGCAGATGCATTTTTTGACTGATCCTCCTCTCACTGACGGAAGCCAGTAATTTAAATATTTAAGTACTAACTCTTCGTTCAGTAACAACACATACATACATGTATGTACTTACGTATGTATGTGTATATATACATATATATACACATATATACATATATATATACCTATCATTGACAGCCTACTTCTTAAAGCCAAGTTTGCCCTGTTCTGTTATACCACCTGCTAGCAAACATAGTGAGACAGTTTATTTAACTGAAGGAAAATTAATTTACAGTGGAAAAAAAAATGCCGTGATGGCAAGTGCATAAGATCTCTTGTGGACAATATTTTTGAGTCCTTATTGATTAGACTTCATTGTGACTTAATTAGTTGTAATACTGCATAAGCGTTTTATCATGGGGAATGCAAGACCCAGACTTACATAATGCTCCTGATGGAGAATGCACCCTGTGGCTCCTGCCAAAAAGCTTCCACTTACAGGCAAACAGCTCTGCCCTGATAGCCTTACTCATCAAGAACCGCACAGCATCTTGCTTGGCTTAAAAGCACTTTGTTTAGAGAGACTGGAGCAGGGGATTAAAGTAGCTCACTCACTAGCCCTCACACACTAAGGGGTCAGAGTCCTCAAAGCCATTCTTTCGTACCTTTTGAGGTGTTTTCCACCACCCAGGAGGAAAACCTGTGGTGCTGTTGTGTTAAAGAATGCAGGTGATGTCCAATGAAAGGCTAACGTGGCTTCTCTAGCCATCCTCGTGATTTTACCTAACATAGAAACAAGGGGGTGAGTGTCTGCATTGCCCTGTTTATTACTAGCCTGTGGAGCCAAACCGTCCTGGCTTGTAGCAGCTCCGTACAGGAAACCAGAGCAGTGTCTGGGTGCAGTAGGGCAGGCCCATGATCCCACTCTTCAGAAGGCTGAGACAAGAGATTACAAGTTAAGGCCAACCTGAGCAAATGCAGCAAGACCCTATCTTTAAAACCAAATTTAAAAGGGCTGTGATATAGCTTAGTGATAAAGCATTTGCCCAGCATGCTGAGATCTGGGGTTCAATACCACAAAGAGAATAGAAATTCTGTGTGAATGGAAGGACTAAGAGGTTTGGTTAGTAGCTAACATTTATTGAATATGTGTACCAAGCACTGTTGCGACTACGTAATGCTTAAAACAACTCTGTAAAATAGGCCGTCTGATAGATCATTTGATTATTGAGAAAATTGAAGCATCGTAAGAATAAATAACATATCTAAGACCACACATCAAGTAAGAGGCAGAGCTGAGATTCAAACCCTGGCAGTTTAGCTTTCCAAGACCATCTAACCACTTTTGCTTGCATTTTAGCTCTTAACAAGCATTAATGGCCAAGTTATTCCAAGTACTGAGAGTATCCTGGAAAGGGTATCTTGGTCTTTCTACATCTGGATAAATTCTCAAAGAAAGAGATGGGCTCTGGAACAAAACTGAGCCAGAAGTTTGTGCCTCTATAGTGATTGATACTAGAAATCAGAGAAAACATTTGAAAAGTGATATGATAGTATAAGCAGCAAGTCTTTGTAAATGTGAACCACAAAATGGGCAGCTTCCAGCAGAGCAGTGCAGCAAGCGGGCCTGTTCACGGAGCTCCAGCCTGTAGGCTGGCTCCTGTCATCTCTGAGTCTTAACTCTGGCAGCATCACAACCATTAAAAACAACTCACTGAAAATGAGAATATTTAAGGTTGCTGGTGTGGCTCTCTCTTGCCTAGCATGACAAAACCCTGGGTTCAGTGCCTAGTACCATATACAGAACAAGGGGAAAAATCCAGAATTAGGATTATTTTACTGATAAATAGAGATTTAGGTCAAATGTCCTTTTTCTTCAGATTTTGTCTCAGGTTGATGGGCTCTTAGTTGAAAGAAACCTCAACTTCAGCTTTTTCTTTTCTTTTCTTTCTTTCTTTTTTTTTTTTTTTTTTTTTTTTTTTTTTTTTTTTTTTTTTTTTTTTTTTTTTTTTCATTTTTGAAACAGGGTCTCTGCAGTCCATGCTGGCCCTGGACTTATTATGGAGCCCAGGCTGGCCTCACACTCAGAGCAACCCTCCTGCCTCAGCATCCCAAGTGCTGGGATTACAGGTGTGCACCACCATGCCCAGCTTTATGTGGTGCTGGGGAATATGACTCAGGGCCTTGTACTTGCTAGACAAGTGCTTTAACCACTGAGCTATTCCTCTAGCTCCCAGTTTAATGAATCTTAATAGAAACTTTTCTTACCAGTTTTATCTCTGGTAAATTGTTCCAAGCCACTTCCCCATGGAAGTCTCACAGGATTTAGTTAAAAGGAATTTTATTTCAATCCTGAAATATTCTGATAATGCTTACAGAAATGAGTGGTGTCAAGATTTGTATTTAGCTCAAGAACCTCTCGTGAAGCCTGAAGACTGAATGCTGCTTCTCACTGGTGTACAGTTGAACTTGGGAGTGGGGGATGTCCTTTACTTAAAAATTCTCAACAGTAAGAGACTAGATACAATTACTATAAGGATGTGGCAACAGTAAGAACTCTTGGGCTGAGTGCTTTGGATTTACCTTTGAACACATATAGTGCTGACAGGAAGGAGAACATGAGAGACTAGCCAATCACTGTCACCCAAACACCAACAGGAAGTAGAATTTTCTAGACAGTCATTTCTCCTTGCATTCTTCCCCTTCCTCTGGCACACAGATGTCTTGTGTTTCCACCAGCTAAATGCAGTTTTATGTGGCCAGAAAGAATCTATGACTCACTTTCTTTCAGACCATTCCTCTGCCACAGATCTAAAAAGCTTGCTTTGCCATGACCATACCTTGGCGCCACATGAAGGACTTGAGTGATAGTCAGCTCTCCTTCCATGGAAAGATCAGCTGAAGATTCTGATGGCCCCTTGCCTTACATTTCAGCTTGTGCATTTACTTTGTTGACCGTCGCTTGGCTCAAGAGATGCCTGTTGTTCATAACTTTCCATCACAGTTTTCATCACCTTATAAGAACCAGTGTAGACGAACTGAATTTGCTCTTCTGCAGTGGGCTTAACCCTTGTCAGTGAAATTAGTAGGATGATCTTCTGCCTCAGGTACTCTTATGTCTGGCCCTCAGATTTCATCCAGCGTGTCACCTCTACTTCCACTGCTGGTACCTTTTAGCCAGTTCACAGCTTTCCATGTGGGCTTTCCCCGCCTGTTTGGTACTTAACCTTGTGCTGTCAGGATGAAACCTGTAGAGATTACATGGTGTTGGATTCATGAGAGGGAGAAAGTAAATAATTTTGATTTGCTTTTATAAACTATCTAAAACACTAATAATTGATTTATTTTAGAAACTGTTGAGGTTATAAACTCTAGAGTAAAACTGACCAGAATTGATAATACCTTGGCTCTGTCTTTTATTTTCTAGTCAAGTTTCTGATTTTTAATTTTTCTATCTATAAAATGGAATTACAGTAATTTAGGAGCTGCAGTGTGAATTAAGTGTTTAAATTAAAGGGATTTTTATTCTATCATGAGTCCTCAAATGTTAGTAGTTATTAAATAATATTTTTTGAATTTTTGCCCTTGTTTCTTTTTATTTATTTATTTGTCTTTTCTGTGTGCCTTTCTCCCACTCGTTCCTTCTCAACATGCTAAAGGGCCATCAGTACTCCAGGTCAACTCCACAGGGTTTCTCGAGACTTATCCACCAAGAACTGCTTAGGTTTATTGTCTTACTACCTCGATGGTAGAGCTGTGTCCATGTGCAGACTCTCCGCAGGTGATAATTTGAGAATCTGGTTTATGTGTAGCTTCAGAAAGGGTGGTTTGGTAAAGTGCCCTCTTAGGAAACAAAGAGCTACATTGAAAGTCAGTCCTTCTTTGACCCCATTAATACATCTAAGTCATTAATGAATTGGGAGCTTTCTGGTTTTTCAGCTTGAAGCATGAAAACCTCCTGTTTTAGATTCTTGGGATATTAAGCTGTTAAAGATGATTGCATAAGTCATTTACTGTGGTGTTTTCCTTCAACATCCAGTTTGCTTGTTAGGTATTTGGTAAGCATAGGAGATACACAGGTCTGTATGTGTAGTTTGCCATCTTTTTTGTTGTTGTTTTGGTTTGGGTTTTTTTTTTTTTTTTTTTGAGACGGGTTTTACTCTATAGTTCAGGCTGATTCAAAATTACTATATAGCCCAGGCTGGCCTTGAACTCCCAGCAATCCTCCTGCTGCAGCCTCTGGTGTACTGGGATTAACAGGCATGTGGACCACCAAGCTCAGTTTAGGTGGTGCTGGGGAATTGTACTCAGGGCTTTGAGTTTGCTAGGCAAGCGCTCAAACTGCTGTGCTATTCCTCCAGCCCATTGCTGCCATCTTTGAAAGACTCCAGGACTTTCTCAACGTGAAGCTGTGAGCTTTCCTAATGACACCTCAAGTTTCAGCCTCCAATTAAATATTTCTTGTGGCAGTAAGCTCTGTACTTCATAGGACAGATCATTCCCCATCCCCATCCTTTTTAGATGGCATATCACACTGGCAGTCTTCCTTCCCACTTTTGGGCCCTGTCCATACAGAAGCTTGCTGTCCTCCAACTCATCCAAATACCTGTCAGCACAGTGGGCAGGGCCCGGGCTGCGCATCCTCTAGTTAACATTCTGTTGGTGGATCGGGTTTCCCAGGCCCACAGTGATTTCACTGCAGAGACCGCCTGGCGTCCTGCATAGAGCAGATGAAAGCAGCCTCAGACAGGAGAGAAGCTGCTTTGCTGGCACATGGGGTGAGCGAGCTCACTGAGCGAGCACACATTCCTCCTGCCTCACTCCTGCCAGAGTGCTTCGGTTTCATTCACCGTCAAAGGCTCTGCCCTTTGGGAGGGAGCAAGTGGTGGGGCCACTTCAGACATTAAAATAAAGTACTTGGCATGTGGAAAAGTTGATACTTCATACCCTTTGGTCTGAGGCCCCATCAGTTTCCACTCTTCTAAATTGACCCTCCTGTGGTTGCTTGTGTAACTAGGTTTGGGAGCATTTCCTTCCTTCTCATCCTCTCTGCATATTTTATGTAGATTGGTGTTTTCGTGTCTCAGTTAATTTCGTGAGCTACATGAGACCCTGAGAAAGTATGAACTGTTGATGCTACTCTAGCATTCTGTATTTTGTCATCTTTTACCATCTGCTCAGCAGATGACAAGTGCTAGATTCTGTTTTTTTTTTTTTTTTTTTTTTTTTTTTTTTTTTTTTTTTTTTTTTTTTTTTTTTTTTTTTTTTGCAAATTGAATATTATGTAGGAGAGACAAGATGAAAGTTCTTTTCCTTGAGGACTTGATACTAACTAGGAGTTCTTAATCTGGAACCTGTAGATGTAGAATGTCTGGGAAATTTCTTTGGCTCCTTGAATAGTCAAAAATTATTATATGTAGATTTATGTATAATTTCGTATGCACAGTTTTCTTGTGATTTTTAGCTTTATCTAAAGCTAAATAATAGTTAAGGATAACTGAATAAAGGTCTCAGAATCCTAAAATTGAATTAGATAAATCTTCTAATTAGGATAGGTGGCAGTGTTATTTTCTTTACTTAAAGGAGATTGACCATGGTGGAGGAGGTGGCGATGGGGGTGGGGAGGGTCTGTTTTAAAATAACCTATAGCCAAACATCATTCGACCTTGGTCATCTGATGTAACACTAAATTGTATGTGAAAGCCGAGGAAAACAAATGAGTGCCATCTAGAGGCCACGAAAGCAATTTCAGAACTTCAAAGCGGACCCTGGCCTTCTCCCTACAGAGGAGCTTCCTGCTTTACCAACTCCGTAAATGAGTATTTTCTTCTCTAAGTAGTTGCAGACTTTCAGTCGATGCTGCAGCTATGGAAGCTTGCCTAGCTACTCTGGAAACGTAATTTTAATAAAGTTTAACATTGTAGATGGGCATTTGCTTTATTTTATAGAGTCATAGGAACTGTAGTCTTTCAGAGCTACATTGCATTTGAATATACTTTTAATCATTCTGTAAGAACAAATTGACACCTAATGCAATATTATTTTGACTTAGGGACTTTGTTACATTTTCTTTTAAGGTTAGAACACATTAAAAGAAACGATAAGTTACTTTAATTATTCAGTATTCCTAAGATAGTAACGTGAAGTGGTGTTTGCCGGATGCTGTAGAAATTGCCACATTGAGTTCACCCAGAGCACACAGATCAAACAGAATTTCTATCTGAAGATGTACAACAGGGGAGTAAAGAGCATAGCTTTGAAGTTCCAGCTTTGTCATTACTTTGTGGTGGTGAGAATATTAACTTTTCAAAATCATGTTTCTTCATTTATAAATGAAAGAGAAAATAATAGTATCTTAGGGTTGCTACAAAGATTAAATGAAATAAAAAGCATTTTCACAAACCCAATCTTGTTTTATTAAAGAATTCAATAAATATTTACATATTCAGTAGATCTTTATTCAGTTTGTATTATATAATTATTCTTATTGGAGACTTGATATTGGGCATAGCAGTTTAGTTGGGTTTAGTTTTGGTTTTGATTTTGAGGTGAGGTCTCACTAAGTCACCAGTTTGAGCTAGACTGGGCTCAAACTTGCCATCCTTCTGCCTCAGCCTCCCAGAGTGCTGAGATTACAGGCCTTTGCATAGACCTGGCTATTGTAATGAAACAAACACAGGAGCAGAAAGACCAGTTCGGAGACTTGCAGTCATCTAAGCACATGATGATGGTGGCTTGGATGAGGTCACTTGAGTTAATGATTCAGGGTTCCAGTTACCCCATCATTTCTGCAGTACAGAAGCAATTTAGCACTGTGGCTGGCAGCACCAGGTGGAGAATCAGACCTTTGGGTTGAAATCTCGATCGATAAACATGTGACCGTGGACAGGTTACTTAACTTCTGTTCATAATTTTACCACTTCTTTCCTCCTGTACTAACCAGCCCTGACCCAGCTTAGCTTCCGAGATCAGATGAGATCAGGGTGCACTCATTGTGGTGTGGCTGTAAACCAGTTTTACCTTTACTAAAATGGAGATATTTTTCTCTTAGGTTTGCTGTAGGATCAGATGAGACACTAACAGCTTCATTAATTACATTAAAGGGGCTATTCATAATATAAGTAAGTTAAATCCATGAATTATCCCCAGAATTTTCTAGTCAGATTTTTAGTGAAGACATTGACAGGACTGCTGCACTTGAATTTCTCTTTTCTCCACCTTTAAGGAAGAAGCTTGGGACTCTGCTTGTTGGACTTGCTTCTGTTTCCTCAGCTCCGCTGGGTGCTCCTGTCACCAAACGCTGAGCGTAGGTTGTTTGTCTGTTGCAGAATGCGAGCACTTGATCCGGCACATGTTGGTGTTAGATCCAAATAAGCGCCTTTCGATGGAGCAGATCTGCAGGCACAAGTGGATGAAGCTGGGGGATGCCGATCCCAACTTCGACAGGGTGAGTTGTGCACCTCCTCCCTTTGGAACGAGGGGAGCCTCTTGCTTGTAATTGTAATTTGACTCCGACCTGAAGGGATGAGCATTAGGAGCAAACTATTGTGTAATACATTAAGAGCAAGTGAACCATCCATGAAAAGAAAGTAAAAACTAGCAGAATTGTTGGAGAATCATGCTGCACCATCCCTGCCATTTGGCCCCCAGTTGTACTTGCTTTAGCTTTTGAGACAGCACAGCCCACAGTTCTATAGCTCACCCACATGGGAATGTCTCCTTGCTCTTATCTTACTGTGTCTAATTCAATGACTTCTGCAGCATGCCTGTGTTTCAACCATTACGAGTACCCCAGGTACCCCAAAGAGCTCAGGAAATAGAAGCAACTTGTCTGCTCACAGCTGATCACTGGATCTGTCTTGCTTAGGCTTTCCCCAAGGCCAAAACTATCTGCAACTAGGAGGTATAGAGCAGTCTGGTCCTTGTATATGATACACATGTTGAGGTGGTCAATTGAGAGTAACAGCTTGTCTCTTTGTGTTACAGTTAATAGCTGAATGCCAGCAACTGAAAGAAGACAGACACATAGACACCTTGAATGAGGATGTCCTCTTGGCCATGGAGGACATGGGACTGGACAAAGAGCGTACACTACAGGTATCTAGGAAGAGGTGGAGAACAAAATAAGATATAGCAGTCCCTTCTCCATGCTTCCTTTTCTAACTCTTCCTGAGAATGTGGTTCTTTTTGCTTTCTTCCTTCTTCCTCTACCCCTCTTGAGCCTGGGAAGGAAAGAAAGAAGGTTCTTTGGTCTTCTGATGTTATTATTGAAAGAAGGGTCTTAGTCATTGAGCTGCCATTTCATCAGGACTTTTTACTTTTCCTTTTTCTCTTGGTAGTCATTAAGATCAGATGCCTATGATCACTATAGTGCAATCTACAGCCTGCTGTGTGATCGGCATAAGAGACATAAAACCCTGCGTCTTGGAGCACTTCCTAGCATCCCCCGAGCCATGACATTTCAAACACCAGTCAATATCCAGGTGAGCAATATCTCAAGTGACCTAGTTTAGGACAAGTAACACAGGGATAAGGGTTAGCTGCCACTCACCAACCCCAAGACAAGAGTTTTGTTCTTCAGTATTCTGTTGTCTCTTCTGTCAAAAACTAATTATGATCTGAAACTTTTTTTTTTTGAGGTAAGATCTTGCTCTGTAGTCCAGGCTGGTCCTGAACTGATATGTAGCCCCAGCCTCAGCCTCCGTAGTGCTGGAATTACAAGTGTGCACCACTGCACCCAAATATCATGTCATGCTTGGGGACTGAACCGAGAGCCTTGCAATTCCTAGGCAAGGTCTCTACTCATTGAGCTATGCCCCCAACCCCAAAACTTGAATCTTTATTTGACAGAGAACATACATGGCAACAACAGTTGGTATCTATTTTTTTTCTCCTCTCCTCTTAAAGAAATTGCAAATTGTTACCCTCGGTAAAGAATATTGTGGCTTTTTAAGAAGAGGAACCAAAGACTTTAGCAATCTAAAGCCTCATTTTTTTCCTCTAGTTTTTAAAGTGTGTGTGTTTTGCTGCCTTTCAGGCAGAGCAGGCAGGTGCGGCTGTCAACATCAATGTTCCCCAAGTGCAGCTGATCAACCCAGAGAACCAGATTGTGGAGGCAAGTAGCAATTTCTAATAGCTGTTGACCGAGACCACTTTCCTATATCTTTGCTTCTATCCCTTCCTTCTTAATTTCTAATTTGTTGTGTTTTTCTCTGCCTTAGCCGGATGGGGCAGTGAACTTGGACAGTGATGAGGGTGAAGAGCCTTCGCCTGAAGCACTGGTCCGCTATTTGTCAATGAGGAGGCACACAGTGGGTGTGGCTGACCCACGGTGAGTGTTCAGGCAGCTTATGCCCTGTGTCAACGCAAAGAATTCCCATTTGATTTTATGGACACATTTTTTTTTCTGCTTCATAATGTCCCCCATATAGGAGCCAAGTAAATGGCCAAGGCAAGTTTTAGTCCATTGGTAGCCTTGATAGGTCAGAAGTGATTTGACTAAAAAATTACAAAGGATTGTGCCAGTTAATCACGGTATTTTTTAAGGCGTATGATGACACCTTTACTCACAAAGATTGAGGCCTTCTAATTGATGTGACATAGACGGGACCCTTAAAAGTCATGTAAATTGGACAGCTTTTGGGGATGCTATTTGCCGCATATTCTAATACAAGGCTTATCTGTAGTATGAAGGAAAGACAAGTTAATAACATGCAACTTATATCTGGACAGTTAAAATTAAGAAGAGGAATCCAGAAACGTATCAGTTCTTAAAGTGTTTTCCTAAAGCCACATGTCATGATGTCTCCTGATAGCCACACACTGAGGAAATGGACAGAAGGCTACTCCATTTTTGTTCTACAATTGAAGACTCTCAACTTTAAAAGGGGGCCTGTCTCTTTTCTGAATCTTTTCTTGGCTTAATAGAGAAGAAAAGGTTGTGGTGAAGGTTCTCCTGATGGTTCAAGTAGGAGCAAAGCTGGTCTTCTTACAAATGACTCTTTTCTGAGTGAATGTCCAAAAAATATCTCCTTCTGCTGATTTGCTTGTTTCTTGTTTCTTGTTCTCAGCCTGAGATCCAACAGGCAGTAAGGGGGACGTTCTGGCTCCACAGAATGGTCAGCTGCAAAGGGGTGGAGTCCTGAGTCCCTGCGAGTGGAAGGATCTCTTACTTTAATGTCTGCTGTAATGCCTGCCGTTGTAGCCTGATAGCTGTGTATGTCCAGTACTTACCTGTGCCTGTCAGCACTGCTGGGAGTGACTGCATTCTTCCCTTAGTGGATCAGCTGCTGCTTCAGGCAGCCCTTGTGTTAGCAGGTGGGCTGGGCTTTCCAGAAACTTGCTTTTCACCTCCAGGCTTCAAATACCTGAACTGGTGTGAGGCCTGTATTTCCTCATCCTCAGAGCTGTGGGTTTTAATGTGTGGCCAGTGAAGAGTAGCATTCCCCAGTCATAAGCAGTAAAGTGCAGAGATTCGGATTCCACATGTGAGGGTTCTTTGCTTTGGGGTCTCAAAGAGAAATACAAACTTAGGAGGAAAGTTAAAAGCAAAAAGCTGTACTGAACATCGCAGTGCCATCAGTTCTGAGATTGAAACACCTCTGAGTAGGAATATTAACCACACTAACCGGCCTTCCTGTTTTCTATAGCACGGAAGTTATGGAAGATCTGCAGAAACTCCTACCCGGGTTTCCTGGAGTCAACCTGCAGGCCCCATTCCTGCAGGTGGCCACTAATGTGAACTTTATGCACAACCCACTGCCCATGCAAAACTTGCAGCCAACTGGACAGCTAGAATACAAGGTATCTGTCTGTGGGAGAGGGCTCACCCCAGGAGAAACAAACTTCAGCTTCTTTAGAGAGGGTTTGTTTAGGAGACGTTCCCCAGCACAGGAGAAAGATTTCCCTTATAAATTAACTGTGGCAAAAGGGAACATTTCTCTAATCTGCATCACGATCAGAGAATCTGTTAACTTCAGTAGACTAGAGTCCTGCTGTTTCTGCCCTGCCCTGTCCTACCTCACTGGTCTCTCCTGCTCACTTCCCTGACAGGAGCAGTCTCTGTTACAGCCACCCACTCTGCAGCTGCTGAATGGAATGGGCCCCCTTGGCCGAAGGGCATCAGACGGAGGAGCCAACATCCAGCTGCATGCCCAGCAGCTGCTGAAGCGCCCACGGGGACCCTCCCCGCTTGTCACCATGACACCAGTGAGTAGCAGCACCGAGCCCAACTGACTAGCAAGAGGCTTTAGATAAAGAGGCTGTGGACTGACAACTAGGGGCCCATGGCCAGCTTTTAAATGTCTGTGTTTCCTACTTCTCCACATGTTTGATGCTCAGTGTGTTGTTTCTTTAGTCTTAGCCTGCTCTGTTTATTTTTGACTAACTTTCTTATTCACTAGATCCCTTCTCCCCACAAGCCTGCTCCTGGAGAGCTTTTTTCTCAGTGAGCCATGTACAGGCAGCAGGTTGAGTACTCCCCTGCCACCCTGGGGTAGGCAACAGTGACCTCACTCGTTGCCGTCTCACAGAGAACCTTCCCCTGACAGAAGGCAGTTGAACCAGACAGCGCTCTCTAGAATTACTGCTTTTTAGACTGTTTCCAATATTAATATCTCAACAACTCTTTGCTTTGATCAGCAACACCTGACATTTTTGATACAACCTGGACCACTTGATTATTTGGTTGTAGAGTCAAATTGCTGTCTCTCAATCCTACTATCCTTATGTAATCACATTCAAAGATCTGTTTTCCTCCCCTGGGATCTGTTTATTTTAGTCATTCTTATAGTTCCATAAGATTTTATACTAATTATATTCAAAGTCCTTATGTGACATTTTAGGATAGTGCTTCTCACACTGAGCAACATTTTTTTCCCCTCCGATTCATCATCGACTGATCCTATGGATTAAAGCAATAAAAGTGAATCAGTAGACAAATTTTTAAAACATGCAAAATATAAAGCTAATTTTAAAAATCAATTCAGTAGACAAGTCCTTCCATTAGATAGTTATAAAAGTGTCTAGAAGGGGCTGGAGGAATGGTTTAGCGGTTAAAGTGCTTGCCTAGCAAGCCTGAAATACCCTAGTTCGATTCCCCAGCACCACATAAGCTGGGCATGGTGGCGCATGCCTGTAATTCCAGCACTCGGGAGGCTGAGACAGGAGGATTGCCGTGAGTCCAAGGCCACCCTGGGCTCTGAAGTGAGTTCAAGACCACCCTGGACCACAGAGTGAGACCCTATCTCAAAAATAAAAATAAAAAATAAAAATAAATAAAAGTGCCTAGAAACTTACTTTTGATTTCTGTACTTATCTTATCAGAGATTAGTAGCAAAACACTTTGTGTACTGGCATCAGTCCATGGGCCACACTTGGAGTAACACTGTAGTCTGGAAAACAGAAGAACAGAAGAGTTACATATCATAGTTGTTCATAGGCTGAGTCTATGATATGGGAAGACAGCGTCAACCTACGCGAAGTGTCTGAATAACAGTAAAAGAACATATGTGGTTAAGTGCCAGAGTGAGCAGCATGACAGCTGGGTTGCAGAGACACTTTGGAATGGGCAAGTTCAGTGTTGGTTAGGACCGGTCAGCAACACCTACCCTGTCTACTGAAGCTGTTTCTGCCAAGGTCATTAACAAGTTCTTGTTGATAAGTCTAGTGGACCTTTTAAAATCTTAACCTTTTTGGATATCTCAACTCTGTTGGTCATTATTGGAATAGCTTCCCTTTTTGGCTTCTGTGACACCATACTGGTTTCCTCCTGCCTCTCCTTTTCAGTTTCCCATTCAGGTTTTCTTTCTCCTTGTTTCTTGAAGTTGACAAAGCCTGTAGTGTCATCATGGACCCTGTACCCACCTCGATTGACATACTCCCTCTGGATGAGTTGTTCCCTGCCTTACTTCATTCGCCACCCAGAATGTTCTCTCACATTCTGCACACCTTATGTGTGACTGCCTACTGGAGAGATTTAGCTCATTATCTCACAAATGCTTTCAGTTTTCATTCAACATGTCCCAAAGCAAATTTATCGAGACTCTGTGAAGCCTGTTTCTCCCTTCGGGTGACAGTGCAAAGCCTTGTCATTCTCTTGGTTTCTCACATGTCAGGAAGGCAGAGTTTTGTGTTTAACTCCTGTTGTTCCCTTGTTCCTCTCTGTGTCAGATCCGTTGTCTAACACCTGTGGTGGGTATCTTCCCTCCATCTCCGCTGCCTAGGTTATTATAATGGCCCTGAATAGCTTCCTTGCTTCCAGTCTGCTCCTGATTCCTGCCACCAGCCCTGTTCACAACTAAAAACATTTTCAAATTCAAGTTTTTTAACATCATGTCTCTAACATTCTGTAGTGTTCCACTACTCCCCTTCTCAAAATAAGCTTCTTTGTGATTCATTTGTGGCCCTTTGTAACTGATCACCATGTTCATCCCCTGCCCCAGCTGTAGCTGCTTCCTGCCCACATCTGTTTTCTCTGCCCTTACAGAAGTATAGTGTAGAGCTCCAAAACCCTAAGAGCACTCAGATAATACAGTTATTTCACAAAGTTTTTGTTTTGGTTGTAATTACCCTTTTTTAGAAGACGTTCTTTTGTGGTAATTGAAGCATGATTTTTTTTCTTTGTCCGCAGTTCCTGACACACAGGGGTTATGTGAACCACTAGACCCTTAGTAACTATCAGGGATGCACTGCATTCCATTATCATGCAGATGGAACAAGCAGTCACCGTGATACATGCATCGTGGTGATTCTCATTTATTTACATATTTTGGTGGATCACAACTACTTTAAGACATTGAATTACTTTAACATAAAAATAATTTATATGTCATATAAAATATACTTTCCAAAAATGATATGTCTTTCTGGAATTAAGACATCTAAAAACTATAAATAACTTTAATACTTTAATATGAAATATCAGTACCAGTTCAATTAAATTCAAAGACATTCTTTTTTTTTTCTTTTTCTTGAGACAGGGTCTTTCTCTGTAGCCCAGGCTGTTCCTGAACTCACTATGGAGCCCAGGCTGGCTTTGGACTTATGGCAGTCCTCCTGCCTCAGCCTTCCGAGTGCTGGGATTACAGGTGTGCACTATCATGCCCAGCTTATTTGGTTCTTGGGAATCGAACTCTGGTACTTAGTGCTTGACTTAGCACTTGCTAGGCAAGCACTTTGACCACTGAGCCATTCCTCCAGACCTCAAGGCATTCTAGATGAACAGTTTTCTACTGTTTCCGGCCCTGGCATACCTGTTGGTCTTCTCTTTCCTGTCAGCCTGCAAACCCATGACCCTTTTCCTCTTTGCCTGGCCAGTTTCTTTGCATCCTTAGGTCCCGGGTCGGGAGTTACTGTTTCAGAAATCTTCCTTTCTTCCCTGCGCCCTCCTTTAGGTGAATTTTGAGAACTTGGTCATGCTTTTGTAATTGATTACTTATCTCTGTCCTCCACTTGACTATAAAATGAGGGCAAACAGGTATGATGGCACATACCTATAGTCCCAGGAGGTTGAGGCAGGAGGATTGCCATGAGTTCGAAGTCAGCATGGGCTACATAATGAGTTCATTATGAGCTTGGACTGCATAGTAAGAACCTGTCTCTGAATAAAAAAATAAATAAATAGAGCAAGGACTCTATCTATAAATTTCCATTTTACCTTGTAACATAGTGGACATTCAGTTATTTGTTGGATAAATAAATGAATGAAGATGAATGAGAGAAAGAAATTATTATTCCCTGAGCATGGTAAAAATGAAAAAAATATAAGTTCTATATAAACCAGGGATCCTAGAAAAGTTTTGTAAAAAGAAGTTAAAAGAAAATCTTATCTCAATCCCAGTTTCTAAATTAAGAGACATTATAGAATAAGCTGCCACCTTGAACTTTTTTCTTCCTGTTTCTCATCAGGCAGTGCCAGCAGTTACCCCTGTGGATGAGGAGAGCTCGGATGGAGAACCAGATCAGGAAGCTGTGCAGAGGTAATGTGGCATCTGGCAGTGCTTGCAGAACGTCCTTGGGCAGACTACCCCTGCAGCCAACGAAAGGTCGCCTCTGCCCAAGGAGGTGGTACAGTGCCGCTTCAACATTTGTGTGGTCTCTTTGCTCCGGCCAGATGGCATGTTCCTCCCCACATGGAAGTAACAGAAGACTACCCAGAAATTGTCATTTCTTTAAACACCATTGGAAGTTCCCTAAAGTGACAGCAATAACTATAAGAACTTTTCTCTCCTCCTTCCTTCCTTCCTTCCTTATCCCTTGTCTTCATATTGCAACTCTAATACTATTCTCAGGCGCAAAGCCTGCTCCTGCATGCCAAGAACTGCTTGCTCAAAAGGAATTGGAGATTTGGGATGACAGTGATCCTAGCTAGTCTGGCTTTGGACCTCTGGCATGGACTCTTCCTTTCCAGGAGAATGAATGACCTCTTGTACTGTTGCTGTTCATTTCTTCCACGCCCTTGTACCTGCAAAGACATAATATATGGGATTTGGGGCAGGGACAAATGCAAACACCCATTGCTTACAGAACCTTGGTGAAAGATGCCTAATTCACAGAAAATGGCAGTGACCAGCAGGCATGCTATACTGTACATTCACCTGTTTCTCTAGCCTTGGTCCTTCAGCTCTGTGCATGTAGCCTTGTGGAAGTTGTCTTTCTTTCTTTTCAGGGAGGGGGTTTCACCAGAACCCAGCATGTGTTTTCCCAGAAATACAGGTGTTTATCAAGATCATATGTTTTCCCTCAAGGGAAGTTGAAATAAAATGGTTTTTTCGTGGGTTCTTGGGAGAAACATTGGGTGTCTTTATCAAATGGATATTAGGGCTGGAGGAATGGCTCAGCAGTTAAAGCATTTGCATAGCAAGCACTACCTCAAGCACTAAGTACCTGAGTTCAGTTCCCCAGCACCACGTAATCTGGGCGTGGTGATGCATCCCTGTAACCCCAGCACTCAGGAAGCTGAGACAGGAGAACTGCCATAAGTCTAAGACCAGCCTGGGCTCCATAGTGAGTTCAGGACCAGCCTGGGCTACAGAGCAAGATCCTGTTTCAAAAAAAAAAAATGGATATTAAACCACTGATGGCTTAGTCTTTGACAAGTTTACATACCACTAATTACCGTATAGTGTGTTAAAGTGATTTTATCTTAAGTAGGTAAGGTAGTTAAAAATAAAGACCATTTCTAAAGAGCCTGACAGTTGCTGGCCAGGATTCTCTTCCTACCCCCAGGAGCTCTGTACAAGAGCTGTTCAAAAAAAAGCTGGTCCCATCTGGAAAGAAAACTGTAGTAAAGAGGAGTATTAGCAACTGGGCCAGGTCTTTCTGCAGAAGCTTAACTAATAGAAGGAAAGTTGTGATAATTTTTTTCCCTGATGTTGCTGTTGCTGTGAGTTGCTAATATCAGGGTATATAAGGTTGCAAATCAACCCTACCGGTATCCTGAACAATGAGAAACTAGGATATTTACTGCCTTCTCACCTCAGAAGAAGCAACAGTAGTTTATCTTCTTTTGTTTAAACTTGACTTCTTCCATCACCACTGTCTTTCTTCTTTAAACCAACATTTAGAGGTTGTAACACTCATCAATTTTGATGTAATGGAAAGGAATAGTGCCTCTCTTATTCATGCCCAAGAAGAATAGCACTGGTGTAGAAGCCATCAGCCAGACAAAGGGGACTATGTCTTGTGGATAGTGTTGAGTGTAGGAGATCTTTGGAATAAAGTCATCAGCATGTAACTGTTGGGCTTCGGAAATTCTTTGATTCTTTTACTTTGGCTTTTTCACCCCTAAAATTCTAAACCTTGCACTCATTTTTATTTCTTCGTACTCTATAGAATGTTGGTTCCCTGGGAACATCCGTTTTTCTTTTCTGATGTTTGAGTTATAATGACAAGCATGAGAAGTGAGGTAGTTTTAGAATTCATCTTTTTAGATGGGAGTCTGTTTTCTATGACCTATAGTAAGGACATCCTCAAAAATTGTGGGCTGTAGGATCAGGAGAGATGTGTGGAGTCCTTCTGAATATCCCCATTGGCTTATCCCTGAAAATAGACCTTAGGGCTCATTTCCTCTGCCTTATATTTTGGAAAATTGGAGGGAAAAGAGGAATGAAATTCTCATGTAGAAAAGTGAATTCAGTGGAACGAAGTAAGGAAAATCAGTCCTCTTTGTGAAAAGTTTCTGCCTTCTCTCTTCTGTTCAATGACTATTAGGTTCAAAATTTAGCCACTTTAGTTGGCCAGTTAGGCATGTGTTCCTTCCATCCAGTCAGGGGTCCGGTCGTCTTGGAGTCCATTTTGAGCTCTGGCACTGTTTCCTTGAGTGCTTTGGATTGACTTCTGTTGCTTCTTGTGGAGGAATATTCCTGTCTCTCTTTTTTACTATGAAATGTGCTCCTGCTTGTTGCAGGTACTTGGCAAATAGGTCCAAAAGACATACACTGGCTATGACCAACCCTACAGCTGAGATCCCACCGGACCTACAACGGCAGCTAGGACAGCAGCCTTTCCGTTCCCGGGTCTGGCCTCCTCACCTGGTACCTGAGCAACATCGGTGAGTAGCCACATGTCATTGTGAGCTCCTTGAGGTTCTTCAAACAGGCCCCTTCTGCTGAGTCTCCCAGTAACGGTGTTAGGTAGAAGCCAGCTGTCTTCTTGAATGCACATCTTCTCAGCTCCCCGCACTAAGAGATGCACAGAGCAAAGGTTTCCTCCTGGGCCCTGGAGGAACATGACATTCTTCTTTCCCTTTACCTTGTGGACTGGTTTATTGTCTTCACTTGCTTCCCGTGATTCAGAATGGTGACTCATACGTGAACTGACCCTGAAACCTCCAAGGAAGTGAAGATTTCCAAAAGCCAATGGGAAATAAAAAGATTTGTAGCAATATCAGTAGACTTGGCTTTTAATAATTCATCATTTGCTAAGGATTGAGCTCTCTAGATCATGTTACATTGAACAATCGTGTGGCTCTGGAGGGCGCTGCATCCCTTGTGACTGATAGTGAGTGACAGAGCAGAGATTTGGCATCCTCTTGAGTGATGTTCTTGAGACGTCATTCTTCTAGTGTTCTGATGACAGAATCTTTTTGCTAGGTCTCTGTTACATTAATAATTCTCTTTAAAAAATAAAAACATGTTTAACCTTACCAACCAGGAAAACCTCACTGAATCTAAGTTAGCCTAGATGCAGGGAGAATGACACTTTGCTAGATTATGAAATTGTCCAGTGTGCTTATCTTGATGACTAAAAATCTCAGCTATATTCATTCTAAAGCTGTCCCCAGGCTCATGGGCCCCAATTTCAAAGTCTACACCAGTTAGAGCTTAATTTTATTTTAGTCTTTTGAGGGAAAAGCAGTCTTACTAGGGAAGATCCAAAAGCAGACAGATTCTTAGGAAATAAGGTTTATATATGTTGGTAGAAAAATCCTGCAACCAACTCACACTGGCAAGCTCTACACATGATTTTTATTGTTTTAGCTCCCCACAGGCATCATGTAATCAGCAGAGACAGGTGACCTCTGAGCAGACCGAGGCATAATTAGTGCCACGTTGGAACTGTGGGAGAAGGAAGATAACGTTTTATAAATGACTGGATAATTTAGCAAAAATGGTCTGGTAGGAGTAGCAAGAATGATTCTTAAAACTTTGATGGCACAGAAAGCCAACCTTTTTCAAATAGAAATCTCTCAAAACTGACATTGTTAGTGCATATCAAAGAGCACTTCAAGTGATTCTTGAACAGCTGCCTTCCCTCCCCCTGTAAATTTCCCCTTGTGACTTACAGCCGTGGGCTCTACGCTTGTGCCTAACAGATACCTTATTACATCTTTTCTCCTCATCTTGATCTTTCTTTCCTCTATGTCTGACAATTTCCTCACCCTCCTCCAGGTCTGCTATTTAGCCTTTGTCCTTTAGGTACTTATGTTTCATCCGAGGTGTATTTCAGGAGTTGCTCTTTTAGGGAAATAAAGATCAGCACATTCCACAGTCAGCCTTAGCCAGAGATCCTGTATTCTGTTGACCTTTGTTGCTAGAGGAAGACTGCATTGACCCACAGCTCCGATTTTGCAGTATCCATGCTGCCTGCTGTCGTTGTCAAGGCCTTGACTGCTAGAAATCTGTCTGCTGACTGTTTTCACGTGAATACTCCCGGTGGAGTGTTTCCTGGGTTTCTACGGTCAAGACAGTTTGAATTGGAAGCACATAAATGCTTCCTGAGTGGCAGATTGGATACAGTAGGGCATTTGTGTAAACTGAGCATGTCTTGGTAGGTTTGCTATTCAAAGATAAAACACAACGGGTTGAAGTTAGTCTTCAGGGGAAAGACAAGCTTTCAGAGGCCACAAAACACTAAAAATGGAGAGCCTTGATAAGTTATGGAATTCCGATCATTTTTTGGAAGACATGATCGAACAGCATACATATCTGTGTGGGTGCGAAGGTGGTAGTACTGGGAATGAAACCCAAAACTTTCTCACTCGTACAATAAATGAAGTTCAGTAGAGAGGACAGAAGAGGGGTCTGTTCAACCTTCACATCTCTGGAAATGTGTGATTAAAATTTTTTTTTTCTTTTACTTTTCAAGTGCAATTTTAAAAAACCACAAGGTGAATTCTATCTGGGTAGGGAACCATGAACCTGCTTGAAGATTATAGTGGGAATATAAACTGAATATGGGCTTTTCTTGAGTTTGAACATAATTGCTAAAAATATAAAAACCATCAGTGCTCCTCAGAAAAGCAACTCCATCTGAACTGTTCTCCAAAGTTACTGTGCTGGACCAACCTGAGAACCAGTCTCTTTATAACCCACGCTTCTGAAAAAGTCACGAAATGCCTGGACCTGAGATGTTACTGCCCTAATGAAAAACAATGGTTTTTGTGTATTGACTGCTTGAAGAACTGAGTTTTCTGAATGAATCAGAAATGTGTCCATTAACTCAAAATATTAAAAGCACAGGAGTTGAATTCTAGGTGAAAAATAATGGTTGCTTTAACTCAAGTCTGAAGTAAAGACAGAAAAAACTTCGAGACAATGCTTCTGAAATCGGCTTTCATGATCAGTGTTTCTAGATTCTGTCCCTCAAGTCACTTGTCTTTTGTGTCACTGAAACAAATACATGTGCACACTCATTTCATTAGCTCCTACCTTGTCAGGCTTCAGGTAAAGTCTGAAACCAGTCGTCTTTAGTAAAGAGAGTAAAGGGCTTCCACCGCTGCCTGAATTCACTTGGCATCTGCACAGTCATCATTTCTCCAGAGTCTCTCTCCATCTGCACTGTATTTTAATTCGCTTGTTAACCTGCTTCCTTAGCTGTGGTTCCGCTTCAGTCCACAATGTATAACTGGCAAGGTGATTCATCCTCTCCCATAGCTCAGTATAAGTCATCTCTGCCCTGGACATGAAACCCTGACCCTTTCCATCAGCTGCTGGAATGCTGCCTTGGCAGTCTTTTATTGCTTACCTCAACCCATAAACATCTCTTTGTGATTAGGTAACAATCAGAGGTGTTAGCTTCTAACCCTGATGCTGTCTTAGCTTTCCTTATCAATAGCTTGTTCTTTCTCTCTGTAAGATACTGGCTGTGTTCTGAGTGAGCAGCGGGGTCTTTGAAGGTAATGTACCTGATTCCTCTGTCAATAGGAGGCTGGGCGGGCACTGCTGCTCTGAGAAGTTAGCTCACAATAGGCAGCCTTCTTTGTATTCACAAGGTACATGCAGGATCTTGAGCCCCCCCGCACCCCCCCCCACTCCCGTTTCTTAAGAACATACTGTCTCCATCCTAGGATCAGAATTCCTCATTTTCCCTCACCTTGACCTTCACCCTCCCTTTCCTAGCAGAGAACTAGGAGTTCTACGCCAGACCTTTGACCACAAAGCTGATACAGTTTCATTCTAGTTATACAGAGGTTCCTGCTCAGGGAAAACTGTAGGGCAAAAAGTGAGTTAGTTTCAAAAGGTGCCAGATAGAGATGTGATTTTTAAAGCCAGAGCTCCCGTACAGCTGGTCCTGGGGGTACTGAGGAGCTTCTCTCTCAGGTCTAGCATATTGATATGAATGGGATGTATTTGATCCCAAGACTACATCAGGCCTGGAAAGTAGACCAACCAAAAGGTATGTGGACGTGGAAAATGTGACCCTGGTACCCTCTAACGGGAAGCAGGATAGGGAAGCAAACTTATTCTGGAAATGGCCTGGAGTATGATAATATTTAGGGGTACATGTGCAGCCAGCCATCTTTATGTTGATCTGGAACAGTATTCCTTGTGTGATTTGGTCCAAACCCCTGAGTCCTAGCCCCTAACCTTCTCTTCCCGTGTATTCAGCTCTACCTACAAGGACTCCAACACCCTGCACCTCCCTACGGAGCGTTTCTCCCCCGTGCGCCGGTTCTCAGATGGGGCTGCAAGCATCCAGGCCTTCAAAGCGCACCTGGAAAAAATGGGCAACAACAGCAGCATCAAACAGTTGCAGCAGGTAATGGGAGAGATGGCAGGCACCTCCAGAGAAGCGTGCGTAGTCGGCCAGTGTGTGAGGGAGACTGAGGCAGTAAGCTTTCCCTTCTTCATAGCGGCAGCACTGCAATTCTGTAGGTTAAATTAGAGCTTTTGAACACTTTTCACCTTACTGCTTGTTACACACAGCTCTCCCCCAGATCAGACTAGCTTCTCCATTAAGGGACCAAATTTTTCTCCTATCTCTGTTGTTCATTGGAAAGAAATTTCAGAGTGGGAATCACGCTTGGCTCTGGAAGCTTTGAACTACCGCCACGGCGGTAGTTCTTTTTATTGTTTATTTGAGACAAGGTCTTGCGAAGTTGCCTATGCTGAGCTCAGACTTGGCAGTTCCCCTGCCTCAGCTTCCCAAAGTGCTAGGATTTAGGCCTGCACCACCAGAACTGGCTCAGGGAGAGTACTTCTGAGTGAGTCTGTTATTGCGTCCCTTTGGAGCCTGTTCCACCTTGTTACACCTGTCATACCCTCTTGGTATGGAAGGATACTCTTAGAGACAGGGTCCTGTGAAGGGCCAGTTCATTTCCTGCCTTCCTGAATGCCAGGCCTGAATGGTGGGAGCTCTATAGACAGATTGCACACTTATATACAGGCCTTTCTATCTCCTTGGAGTTTCCTCTTACTCACACACAACAGGGCAAAGATGTTTAATACGCAGAGGCCTATATAAGTGGGCCCGCTGCTCATCAGGGATACCATTCTTCTCTTGTGGCTCCTTCTGCTCATGAAACCTTTAGCGGATCGGCAGCAGCTGAGATGGCTGCATGGGATGGGCCTGGCGGTGTCCCATCTGTATTAACTGCTTTCCTTCTAGGAGTGTGAGCAGCTGCAGAAGATGTACGGGGGGCAGATTGATGAAAGAACCCTGGAGAAGACCCAGCAGCAGCATATGCTGTACCAGCAGGAGCAGCACCATCAGATTCTCCAGCAGCAGATTCAAGTAGGCCCTCACTCTTCATCTTTTCTACCTTGTTTGGAGTTTGCTTCAAGGCTGATGTACCTGTACATTTTGGAGAACACTCAGGGCAAAGTGGAGTTATGCTAGGTTTATGGCTTGATATATTTGAATAAAACTAACCCAGCCTTTATGTATTGATGAACGACAAAAGCATAAATTGAAGGCATGGATAGTTTTTTGTTTCTCCTCGTTTGAGAAGAGCTGTAATTAATCTTCCAAGCTCACAGTTGTTCTTTTTCTTCCTCCATGTATGTTCTAGGACTCTATCTGTCCTCCTCAGCCTTCCCCGCCTCTTCAGGCTGCATGTGAAAATCAGCCAGCCCTTCTCACCCACCAGCTCCAGAGGTAATGAGTCACTCTGCGTTATGCCTGAGCCACTGGCTCTACAGCCTGGCGCCTTCAGCCTGTGGTTCTTATCGTAGATACTGACTGATGGTAGGGTTCATTTAGGGCAGATCTACTTGGAAAACAGAGAAACCAACATAAAAGTTTAGGGACCTTCATTTTCTTAGTGCCAAGAGTACAGGCCCACAGGGAACTCTGGCTTTGTAGCAGGTTTCTGGTACGGTATTTAATAAATAAAAAGTGGACAGGTTCCTAGCTTCTGTGGTGGATGGCTTACTGACGATTTTCTACCATGGTAGCTTATCCAAAAAAATTTTTTTTGTTATACATGTTGTGAGGCTGAAGCTTATATTGTTCTGGTACCCGAGGAAGTTTTATATCTGTTTTGTCATTTTTAAGGTTAAGGATTCAGCCTTCAAGCCCGCCTCCCAATCACCCAAACAACCATCTCTTCAGGCAGCCAAGTAATAGTCCTCCCCCCATGACCAGTGCCATGATCCAGTCTCACGGTGAGTGGAGAGGTCCAGATGGAGCCATAGGTGTCTTGCAAGAAAATGACATAGTCTTTGAGGGTTTTTAATTTCTTTGTTTGGTTTTGTCTTGCCATCTTAGTCTTGAGTGCCATGAGCCATTTGAAAGGCAGAATTCCATAGTATTTAGGGGTGTGGGCTCTGGTTTGGATCCTGCTTCTACCAATTTCTTGACTTATGGAACCTTAAGTGAATGTCTTCTGTGTACCTCAACTTTCTCAGTACTAATAGCATTTAATGAGTAAGTATACATAAAGAACTGGGAACAGTCTCTAACACAAATGGTTCCCAGGAAAGTTTCTGTTACTAGAATTTTTTACCACAAAGCCCGCCAGCTCTACCAAGTAAAAAAGCTGTCGCCGGAGCATTCCTGTTGCTGTGCCTCTACCTGGTTATCCATGTCACATACAGAGCTCTCTTGTAGGAGTTTAGACCATGGCAGGGTGCGCGTCTTCAGAAGTCCCCACACAGTCCAGATCCTTGTCAGTAGTTCTGTGCCACTCAAAGCATTGGCAGTAAGAGTACAATCTCAGGTCCTGTCTCAGACCTGCTAAATCAGAATGTGCTGTTAACCAGATCCCTGGGCTGTTCGCATGTATATTCAGATCTCAAAAGCACTGCCTAGATCCAGGCCACTCAAAGTATATAATTCACAGAGCAGCTCTCAGGGGAACTTTTTAGAAACACAGATTCTTGGGAACCTACCCTGATCTGCTGAATCAGAGTTCTGTGGGTAGGATCTGGAAAATCCTTTCTTTTTTAAGCAAATTCTCTGGTCTTGTCTTATGCACAGTAAACTTGATAAAACTGTTCTTGGTGCTGTATGATGTGAACCCCCTTACTGGTGCCACCACTTCCATCTGGCACATATCCCTGGGCACTTGGTCATTCTGAGCTTTCTGTCTCTCCAGGTACTGCAGCTCCCTCCCAGTTCCCAGGTCTACCTTCCCGCAGTGCAATTTTCCAGCAGCAGCCTGAAAACTGCTCCCCTCCTCCCAGTGTGGCACTAAACTGCTTGGGCATGCAGCAGCCTACCCCGTCTCAGCAGGTGACCATCCAAGTACAAGAGCCAGTGGACTTGCTCAGCAACTTGCCAGGGACAGCAGCAGGCTCCACCGGACGAGGCATCTCCATCAGCCCCAGTGCCAGTCAGATTCAGATGCAGCACCGTGGCAACCTGATGGCCAACTTCAACTATGGGCACAGACCTTTGTCCAAGCAGCTGAGTGCTGACAGTGCAGAGGCCCATAGGTAAGGCTGCTTCAAGTCACCCAATCCTGTATTCAGGCAGTCCAGAAGGGAAAAGGCCCCTTAGTAGGGTCAGAGAGAAGCAGGGAAGGAGAATGGGTCCAGGATGCTCTAGTTTCCGCCTTTGTAAAGTCATCGTGGTGAGTTTAGGATGAACTTGTAAACTGCTTAAGGACTCAGGATTAAAATGCTGATAAAACAGAGGAGGAAAGTGGCAAAGCTACATTACTGATTATTTGCAAGGAAGGGAAGGCCTCTTAGAGGAGTGTATAAAAATGTCAGTTCCCTAGTCCTATTCTTTTAGGAGTCTGTCTCACTCTGTCTGTCTTCTTCGAGTGCCTTTTAATAGTTCAAATGGTGTTGTAAGATGGGCCAGGTTGCTACCTTCAAGGTAATTATACTCACAATGCTCTGAGTCCCTTGAAGATTTGGATAAACGAGCAAGCCAAAAATTGGGGTGATGCAGAGATCATGCCCCTCTTTCCCTGGTGCACCACAGCTTTGTACCATGGGTGCTTCCTGGTGAGGAAGAATGGTAGCGAATCCCCAGGGGAGTCTAGCACGAATCCCCAGGGGAGTCTAGCACACTTGTTACACGGATGCCTGGTACTCACTCCCTTTTGTGTCTGCAGCTTGAACGTGAATCGGTTCTCCCCTGCTAACTACGACCAGGCGCATTTACACCCCCATCTGTTTTCGGACCAGTCCCAGGGTTCCCCAAGCAGCTACAGCCCTTCACCAGGAGTGGGGTTCCCTCCAGCCCAAGCCCTGAAAGCCCCTCCACTTGACCAGTTCCCCACCTTCCCCCCCAGTGCACATCAGCAGCCACCACACTACACTGCCTCGGCCCTGCAGCAGGCGCTGCTGTCCCCCACGCCACCAGACTACAGCAGACACCAGCAGGTGCCCCACATCCTCCAAGGGCTGCTCTCTCCCCGGCATTCGCTCACCGGCCACTCGGACATTCGGCTGCCCCCAGCGGAGTTTGCACAGCTTATTAAAAGGCAGCAACAGCAGCAGCAGCGACAACAACATCAACAGCAAGAGTACCAGGAGTTGTTCAGGCACATGAACCAAGGGGATGCAGGGAGTCTAGCTCCCAGCCTCGGGGGACAGAGCATGACAGAGCGGCAGGCTTTATCCTACGAAAATGCTGACTCGTATCACCACCACCACCACCACCACCACACCAGCCCCCAGCATCTTTTGCAAATCAGGGCGCAAGAATGTATCCCACAGGTGTCCTCAACTGCTCCGACCCACGGGTATGCTCATCAGCCGACACTCATGCATTCAGAGAGCATGGAAGAGGACTGCTTGTGTGAGGGGGCCAAAGAGGGCTTTCGAGACAGCAAGAGTTCAAGTACACTGACCAAAGTTTGCCATGACAGCCCTCTGCTCTTAAGTACTGGTGGACCTGGGGACCCTGAATCCTTGCTGGGAACTGTGAGTCATGCCCAAGAGCTGGGGATACCTCCCTATGGACATCAGCCGACGGCCGCATTCAGTAGAGATAAGGTCCCCAGCCGAGGTAAGAGTCTCTCAAGTAAGTGTCTTGGGCTGGTCTGCCCTAATTAAGGTGTCCCAGTAATGCTAGTTTGTTTAAGCTAGTAGTCTCTTTTCCTAAGGATAAAAGAATTCCTGAGAAGACTTTCAGTACCATTTGGAGAGAGGCATGTAGAAACGAGTATGATGCACGAGGGGTTTGTTTTTCCAGTGTTAGCAGTAGTGATGGACAAGTAACTGCTAGCAGAACCCACAGGATGTAGGAACTGTTTCATGCCATGGTTTCCTGAAACTCAGATATTCCAATCTTTAAAGTAGCTTTCGCAGTAAGAAAAAGGTTAGCCAGAATGATGGGAATTTTATATAAATAAACACCCTAATCCTGGTCTTACCTCTGTCATGAATATGGTAACTTTATCAACTAAATTCTTTGATTCTCATTTTCTTCATCTGTGAAAAAGGAGCAAGAGGAATAATGGTCTTCTGCAGAGTTTTGTGAATACTCAGTCACTTTGTATTTGTATAAAGGATTTGCTTGGGAAAGAGAAAGAGGAGTACTTGACAGTCTGAAACGTGTAACATAAATGTATACATGTGACATATTACCGTTGTTCTGGGCAATTCATCATGGGGTAAATGGAGAGTCCTCCAGGCACACGAAAGTCCCCATTTTATTTCATTTTGTTCATCAGTTTATCACTAACCAGTGCATCCATTCTTATCTAAAGGAGATGAAGATGCTGTCAGTAAATTACACACACAGTCGTGGTCCGTTAGCATCCCAGCATTTACTCTAGACAAGGCCAGGACCAGCACTCATGCCGTCACATAGACCTTGCAGTTTCCCACTCTTCACTGCAGCCATCAGGGGAATGCAAGTGGATTTATCCATACATTCTCCAGGCCTGAAACTAATCCTGTCTTTTGACCTTCCTCTCCGGAGCTACCTGCATCCCCTGCTGTGTCCTGTAAAGTCAACACACAAAAGTCAGCTCCAGGGGGAAGTAGGTAGGTCCTGCGGCACAGAGCAGGATAGTCAGTTTTGCACCAACGTAGTTAATGTGAAAAAGACTTGGTGATGCCAGGTGTGTTACGATATACTGTAGTAGGAGGAAAATGTGTGCATTTACATCCTGGGCTTTGAACAGTGAGCCATCATCCAGCTCAAAGACTCTGTTGGACATCCTGCCTGCCTGTAGCTGTTGGACTTCAGGTGGCCCTGGGCTGGCGGGAGCTTTCAGAACAGGTTCTAGGTGGATGGCAGGCAGACCTGGAGGTGTTTAGGATGGGAGGAAACAACTAAGAAGATGCAAAGCCGTCAGAAGGTCAAGAAGGGATTGGACTTCCTGGTTCATGTGATGGGGCAGAACAAAGGTTAGGATAAAAGTAGCAGTATATTTCCACCTCTGTCAGAGACTACTGTAAGATCTTCATGGCATGGGCTGCCTCTGCAGCCTACAAGCTCCCTGCTGATGCTATGTAGCAGAAGTGCGATGACTGAGCCTGGGTAGCTTGTGGGGGAAGCTTCCAGCAGATTAGCACATTACACAGCATAGGAAGGGGAATACCTATTGCTCATTACCTACGTGTCATTTCTGTGGTACTTTCCGCATGCCACATACTGTATGCGTTCTTACATAAATTCATTTGGTCCTTACAACAGTCCTCTATCTCCCTTTTACTAATGAGATAACTGAGTCATAGAGATAAGTAATTTGTGCCCAAGGTGAAGAGTTATCAAGTGGCATCAGGACCCAAGTAACTCAGTTCACTTCTTCAGATTCTAACGTTATGTATCCTTGTGTGCAGGGCTCCGAGGGCAGCACTCAGCTGAGGTGGGCGGGACCTCACCATCCTTGCCCGCCCTGGAGCGCCGTGGATATGAATCCCTTTGGAGTATTTTTCCTCAAATGTCATTTTCTGATTCTTGTCACTTCCCTCCCATAAGACTCCTGGTACAGAAAGGCTAGAGAGCTTTGTTCATCCCTGTCTCCTACTTTGAGAGAGGCTTCTTCTAGCAGGCTGTTTAATGCCAGTTGTTGGCAGATAAGGGTCAGTGGCCAGAGCTGGGACAGCCCCAGAGAAGGAAAAGCTTTCCTCTACATGAGAGGAATAGTGTAGGTTTCCAGAAGTTACATGGCATTTGGGTTGGGTCTTAATGGGTGCAGGGAATTTTGACATTTAGGTTTAGGTGGAGAGGCATAATGTAAGAACATTGGCGGTGAATAATGTCTCCGGGCAACTTTGGGGCCAACAAGCAGGCTTGGTTAGTGTAGAGTATAGTGCCTCATGAAGGAATTGTAGAAGCTAAGGGGAGAGGCTTTATAAAATACACAGTATTGTCTGTATCGGCTGCATGAGACCTGCTGGAATTGTGGCGCTGCTCCAATCCCCTCGCAGTCTTCCAACAGGTGGTCTCTATCAGATCTTTTTCTCAAGTCTTAAGTACTTCACTTCAGGTCACTACTTTATGGTGCTTCCTCTAGATGATGGACCACTCCTCCTCCTCCTGTCCTCACCACCATCAGTCCACCATGGTCACTCCCCTTATCCCCCGCAAACATCTTTGTTTCCTGGAAGAGTCAGGCTGCATATGTTCCCCCGTCCAGTCCTTGCAACCTTATTACCAATTTTCTTGGGTCTCCTCCCCATTTTAAATCTCTCCTTTCCCTCTGACCTTTGATTAGAAGCTTTTATAGAAGCCACAACTTACCCTCTTGCTGTTACAAAAGAGCTATACCGCTGTCTGTCCAGTTTGAAGTGTCCTCTTCGCACGTGATAACGGCATGAATACCACTCATCTCATCTTTCTAACATCTGTTCCCAGGTTGTGACTTTGAGAACTATATACACAATTATGATTAACAAGTAAAGCCATGTATTTGTGATGATGGGAGTTTGGGGTCCAGCACCATGAACTAATGTGGAGGGGGAATTAGTGACCTCAGGGTGCCCAGCGAGTGCTGCTGAAGTAGAAACCTCTTCAGAGACATAACACCTTTTTGTATTTGAAGGGATCTTTCCAGAGGTGTCCCCATTGGATGCTCTTACCTTAAACAGCAGGAACTTTCTCTGGGGCCTGGGCACTGTCTGGCAACTGCCTTCTGCCTGTCTGTGTAATGAGGGCTGTTAAGCTAAACACCCTGAGGATTCATGTTGTGGAATGCCTCTCTGTGTTTGGTGCTTTTGACTCAAGTTACTCATTTTTTTTAACCCCTGTTAAGTATATGTTAAGATTTGCCTTTATGATAGAAATTGCTTTTGACCTTTAAAAACTTAAAGAGCTTGTATTTGTATTTTACCAAGGAATCTTCAGATCAGTTGCCATCACTTTTGCTATGAAAGGTTATAATGCTGCCCTACCACCCTGCAGACAAGTGTGGGAAGCTCACTCTTGCTTTTCTCTTTGGATAGGGAGAAAAGCCTGACTTTTCTTTCCTTTAGTGATTCTCCATCTCTATGCAGGACACATTAGTTTCCAAATGCTTCAGCTGTTACTTTCATGGTAGAGAAAAAGAAACACGGTCTGTGAAATGACTTGCACATTGCAGGTGGTGTGGAAATGCAGAGGAAAAGCTAAGGGGCCTGCTCCCAGCGAGGTTCTGCTCTACTGAGGGAAGTAAGACAACCTGGTAACTTTAACATGAAGTGCTGCGTAATGCGTGCCTCCTGCGATCTAATTAGAAGAGCGGAGTTCATATGACCTTTCTAGAATTTCTTGAGAGGAGATAAAGAGAGATCATGGCATTAGTCAAGGAAAACCAGATGCTTCCATATCAATGTCAGTGGTTTCCTGTTTCCTGCAAGGATGTTTGCCACCAGCCAGCAAGAGGCCAGATATTGCCAGCACACACTGAGCAGGCAGCATGCCAAAGATTTCTTTCAAATATATACAGGTTTCAGAGCTATTCCTGTTCTGTGATGGCTGTGGTCTCAGTCTCCCTGCCTGTCAGTCTAGAAGTAAAAATACGAATTCTCTTCCCTTCTGTCATAGACTTGATTTCTTTACATTGGAGATAAGTACAACAATACAGTTTACATGGTGAAATGACCAACTTAAACTCAACAAAGAAAACCACATCCTCTTCTCTGAGCTCAGTCAACATCAGTGTTATCACTTCAGGCCTCAGAGAGTAAAATGCTTAGAGTCTGAGAGGGGTTACCCCATAATGCCGAAGAGAATATACAAACATGTCGTTCCCTTATTTTGTCTTAAAAATCCAATCAATGACTAAGGATGAGTCAACATGGACAGACGCAGTTGTCATGCAAGCTGCCGCAAAGCTCCCCGAGAAGGGGTGGACACTGTGGGCGTTGTGCCCATTTACTTATTTTTCCTTGTGTGATCATCCTGCCTTCTGAACTCTCTCACCTTTACCTTGGTAAATACTTGGGGTGGGCCTCATGGGCGTCATCTTCTCCCCTTGTTTATACATGCTTCAGTGAGTCTGTGAGTTCCTCTAGCTGCTCAGTTGGTTTAAACAGTGCCAGACACTTGAGCCTAAATCCTGATTTGATTCTGTTGGTGATAGGTAGATTTGTTCACACCTCCCAGCTGGTCAGTCAGTCTTATCTACAGTGTGTCACAAAGGACTTTTAGATGTAGTCTCAGCTTCCTTAACTAAAAAATAGCAGTTCTTTACAGATTATCAAAGACCCTCTCATTTGTATTACCTTTTTCGAATCTTCAAACAACTCTCATTTTTCAGATAGGGAATTTGGTGTAAGGAGAGGGTAAATAAATAACCTGCCTCCATTATATGCTATCTTGGAGGGTGGATGTGGATCCTGGCTTGAAGTTTTCCCCTTTTGGGGGTTTGTTTGTTTGTTTGTTTGTTTGTTTGTTTGTTTGTTTGTTTTTGGTCTTTCCTTTTTGCCTTAGTGTTAATTAGCTTTTCATCTGTATGACAGAATACCTGAGCTGATCAATTTATTAGGGGGAAAGATTTGTTTTGGCTTGTAGTTTCAGAGGTTTCAGCCAATGGTTCGCCAACTCCGTTCCTTTTGGGCCTGTGATAAGGCAGAACATCATGGCAAGGAGCACATGGTAGAGTAAGAGCTGCTAACCTCTTGGTGGCCAGGAAGCAAAAAGAAAAAGGAGTCAGAGTCCTATATCCCGTTCAAGAGCATGCCCCAATGACCTAATTACCCTCCCCCTGACTCTACCTTCTAAAGGTTCCACCACCTCCCAAGAGCACCATAGACCAAGGACCAAGCCTCTTAACAAATGAGCCTGTGAGAGAAATTCAGAATCCAAACCATAGCAGCCTCCTGATCTCAGTACCTTCCCAGCGCAGCAGCCAGGCAGTTAGCCCTTGTAGATCTCTAAACCTATTGTTTACACGGAAACTGGAGAGAGCCTTGGTTTAAGCAGATAGAGTCCAGTTCCTGGTAACACACATTTACTTTTATCTTGTGGTTTTGTTTGTGGTGCTAGAGATCAAATACAGGCTTTACACATACAGATGAGCATTCTGCCACTGGGCCACATTCCCAGGCCTTCTAGCTTTTAACCACATTTGTGTCTCCCAAATTGGGTGCATCTTCTCTAGAAATTGAAATTTCAGAGAAAAAAAATTAAATTTGAAAAAAAGAAATTTCAGTAATTCATCTGTTCATTTACATATGTGGAAAATATCCCTAAAATTTTACAAGTAGAATTCTGCAATAAAAATTGATTTGTTTTTGTCAGTTGACTTAGTACATTCTTATCTACCCAAAAAAACCTTTCTAAGAGCTGGAGCGTGACTCAGTGGAAGAGCATTTGTTTAACACGTATAAGGCCCTGGGTTTGATCTCCAGGACAGCAAAAATAATAAAAAATAAATGTTTATAAAAAGAAAATCTTGTAGCTCAGTGTGAAGTCCCTGGGCTCAATCCCCAGTAAATAAATATCTTTCTAAAGAGGAAAAAAAAAAAGAAAATATCTCTAAATACTAGTTTCTACTGAGTTCTTACATTGTACCAAGCTATAGTAAGCATTCTGTACACCTGTGAATAGATGTTAGTTACAAATGATGAGGCTAACACCCAGGGAAATGGGGGTTACTTGCCCAAGTTCTCCTTCTTCAGGAAGGGATGAGTCTGGGAATCAGATCTAAGTCTTCTGATCCCAGACTTGTGCTCGTAGTTGCTGTGTCAGTTCCACCTGCTTGAGCGATAAGCTCTAGGCTGGAGACTTAGGGAGGTTCACTGTGTGATTTGGCAAGCCATTGCCTTTTCTGTGTTCGTGGCACTTTTCAGGCCTCCTGGCATCAGGCGTAAAGGCTAGGAAGAGAGCGAACAAAAAGGACAGAATTCACATGAGTTTCCCTTAAGGAAGAACCAAGAGGAAGGTGTGCATTTGGATTTGAAGAAACTTTATTCTCAGAATCAAAATGAGGGGGTGGAAAGAGGGACAAAGTAGACATGGCAAACCCACACACATACTGAGAGGAAGGGGAAAGACACCAAATATGTAGAACCAGGACTGTACACGGTTAGCTATGCCTTCTCATGAAGTATGATTATCCTTTAAAAATCTTTAAATATGAGAGCACTCATTCTTTTTGTGGGGGAGTAAGCAAGTGCAACTGATGGAGTTTCCATTCCAACCTTGTAATAGGCAGGCAGGAAGGAAGGCCCCTAAGGAATTGTGTGAACGTTGTTGGGTCTCAGGAAATAAAATGTAAGCATTAGAAAATAATTTTAGCGAAGTGAGAAGTGGCAGCTCCTTGTGCCTGCATAGCCAGGGTTGCATCCCTTCCCGCCAGCGGTACAGTTGGCTCTGGAACATCGTGGGCCTTATGCCCACTGAGCGAGACTGACTGAGTGGGTAAGCTGGGTAAGCCAGTCCCACAGAGTAAGTGGGTTTCCTTTTATCTTCCTCTGCTGGATTCTAGTTTTCAATAGCAAAAAGTTGGCTGTTACTTTGACCTCTTCACTCGAAGCGTTCAAGATTTCTTATTTGCCTTCGCCTGTGGTAGTTGGGAAGCTTCCCCCACCTCTTTTAATTTTTCCTCTGAATGTCTTATGTACCTAGTGATAGGCGTGGCCGTTACTCCCTCTCACCTCAGCCCCTAAGATCCAGGCCTACCTTGATTCTCACTGGAGGCCGTTTGCAAAGAGACCTGAAACCCTTTATCCAAAACTCAAGCAGCGTTTTTACTTTTATTGTTTCGCTATCAGAATGTCACAGTCAGCCTTAGGTTGCCTAGTAAGTTTTTAAAAACTTGGTTTTGCCAAAGGGCAGTTCACTGGGAGATAAACCCAGTAGTTGCCAAGGAGCTTTACCTCAAAAAACCCAACCAGGCAAACAAAACTTATGTTCAAGTCCCAGGTTCTCCAAGTCAGCAGTCAAACATGCTGCCAGGAGGAGGACTCTGTCAGTTTAAGTGCAGCTTTGATATTCTTCACGGCGGGCCTTAGTTAAGAAATGCTTAGATCTCTCCGAAGTCCAGGCCATTGAGTGCCTTGACTTTGACAGGTACCAGCCCATACTGAGAGCATTTATTAATGTCAGGTAAAGAGACATTACTAAATGCTAGAGATGGAACAATGTTCTGGAACACAGAAGGCTCACAGAGGATACAGCTCTTCCCTCACAGAACTTCCATTAATATGAATGATTAAGAGAAGTCCACTACTGAATATGGCATGAGGACCAGCATTAGAGCAATCAGATGAATAAGGTCTTCTGAAGTGTGAAGGAAGGGTCTGTCTGTTTGGACTTGGAGAGGGAAAGTTTAATATGGACCTGGAAGAATCAGTTCCTTTGGATTGGCAGGGGTAGGACTAGAAGAATCAGACTTTCTGATGAAGGGAATAAGTGTGGGAAGTGCATAGAATTGTGAATGGGTAAGGAAGAATTATGTGGTCCCGTTTGACTAGGAGCTTAGAATGTGTAAAGGGGCATAGTGTATGAGACTGATGGAAAGCTAGGCCAGGGCAGTCATATGAAAAGGTCAGAGACGAGTCTATAGAAAGATCTTTTCAGGGTAGTGGTAGGAAAATGGTTAATAGATGTCTTAGTTACTTTTCCACTACTGGGACAGAATACCCAACATCCACTTTTCTTTTTTAAGATAAGGTCTCACTCTATAGCGAGGCTGGCCTTGGGCTCAGGACAATCCACCTTCCTCAGTCTCCTGAGTGCTGGGATTACAGGCATGCGCCACCACACCCATCTTTATGTGGTGCTGGAGAATTGAACTCACGGCCTTGCGTTCGCAAGGCAAGGGCTTTAACCGTTGTGCCATTCCTCCAGCCCCCACAATTTTAGGGAGGAAAGATTTATTTTAACTCATAGTTTCAGAAGGTCACAGTCCATTCATGGGGAGCCAGCAACAGTGGAAGTGGATGGTAGACATGGAGGCAGCTCCTCATGGCATTGCAAATAGGCCAAGTCCTAGAAGGAAGGGAGGAAGTAGCATTTACCCTTCTGGGGGACATGCCAGATCCAAACCACAATAGTAGACTTGATCCAGATAAGAGGTAATTGAGTGTCGGTGATAGTGGAAAGAGGGGGACTGACGGGGCCACCATTGCATGAGTAGATTCTTCATACCTCAACTGTTGTGAGCTTATGCCTGGAAAAAAACTTTTTTTAGTAAGGCACAAAACAAGGTGAGTGTTACATGCTGATTCTTAAGAAGAGATGCTACTTGGATGTATAGGTCTAGAACTTAAAAGACATTTCAGTAACTCCATAAAGGCAGTACCTAGTCAAAGCTGTAGACATAGATGGTATCCCCAAAGTAATGGGGACAGTGAGATTCGGGACAGAACTGTAAAGAGCACTTGCTTATCTGCGGTAGAAAAGCCACAGGAGTTGGAGGCAGCAGCTAGAGAAGCAGAAAAAGGAGCAAGCTGCCGTGGTATGGAGGCAGAAGCCCAGGAAGGAGAGAGCATCCTCTAGACGAGCAGTTCCTCAAAGTTCCCAGAGTTTTTCTTCTGTGTTCCTCATTTTGGGGACATCACATGGTTAAGTCAGTAGAGAAATGAAAAAAGATGCCATGTGTCCCGACCAGCGCCCATTTAGAAACGCCTACTAGCTATGGGACTTGGGAACGTGGGGTTGGTCCAGGCTTCTCGGCACCGTGACCTGCCAGCTGAGGTGGCACGGATGTATGCCTTGCCTTGCTTAGTGCCCCCTCACGGTGTCTCCTTTGGTTTGCAGGAGCTGACAGTGCTGAGGGAAGCTGCAGCCTACTGACCCGGTTTTGCTCTGTCTCCTCAGAGTCTGTCATAGGGAACTGTGTGGATAGAAGTTCTCCAGGACAAGCAATGGAGCTTCCAGACCACAGTGGGCTTGGGTACCCAGCTCGGCCCTCAGTCAGTGAGCATCACAGGTCCCGGACCCTCCAGCGACATCACACGATCCAGAACAGTGACGATGCTTATGTACGTTGGTCCCTCCTGTTTCTGGGAGGTGGGATCTTACCAGCCCCAGCTTGAAATAGAATACAGTAATGTCGAATCGTGTCACTTCTCTGCTCTTCTCACAGAGTCCAGCACCTCTGGGAACCATGGGGACATTATCTGAATCACCAGTTAAGGGCAGGCCAGCCCTTAACTCCAGTAGCATCAACACTCCAGATCTTAAGCTGAAGAATGAAAAGTACTTGTCATCTGGAGTCTTATTATTAAAGCTGTCCCCAAAAAATCTAAACTCGGGTCCTTGCACGTTTGTTAGGCTCTTAGTTTGTTTTCAACAGCTACTCTGAACTTTCATACGTGGGAAGCTGATCTGACTCAGCAAAGCAGCGTTACCTAGGGCATACTGCTGAGGTGTCAACTACATTTACATTTTAAAAAATTGGGTCCTCAGTCACAGTAATCATCATATCATCCAGGGCCAATAACAGAACAGTTCTGTCACTGCAGAGGGTGACTGTACAGTGCTGCCAGAAGCCTGAATCTCCGCAGTGTGGCGATAGGCCGGAACCTAGCTTTAGAAGACATCAGGTGTCAGGGGCATCTGAGCAAGCCCTCGCACCTGCTGCGTCAGGCTGCCCACACAGCTAGCAGTGCCGCACCCTCTAGGATGGTGACGGTGCTGCAGGGGCAGGAGTCTGGGGTTGTGCCCAAGCCCCCTTTGCCTGGTCTCTTCCAGCCAGGACAGGTGTCCCTCAGGATCACTTAAGAGTGGCATATTTCCTGATATCCTCACTTTCTGTGTGTTTTCTGCAGGTACAGCTGGATAACTTGCCAGGAATGAGCCTTGTGGCGGGAAAAGCACTTAGTTCTGCCCGGATGTCAGATGCGGTTCTCAGTCAATCTTCACTCATGGGCAGCCAGCAGTTTCAGGATGGGGAGAACGAGGGTGAGAGGCCTTGTTCTTGGGGAATCCAGACATTCCTGGCGGGACCTCCCAGCTTCACGGAGACCACTTCACTCTCTGGCAACCCCTGTGGGGTTCTGGACACAGCACCCGACCCTGCTGTGTGCCCTGAACACAGTGTGTAAAGGAGAAGGAACTTTTTACCGAGCACGGGGTGGGCACATTCCTGTTCCTATTGCCGTGGAAAGTTACACCTTTAATAACAGCTTTTGTGTTTTCCGACTAGAGGTCTTGTGTCTGGATGGAATACTCCTTCCTCTCCTTGGTACCAGGCCAGGGAAAGGATTGTACCACATGTGCAGCACAGGCCTGGAATGGCCAGTCTGCCCTTCCCAGGCCTAGAGGCGAGAGCCACTTATCCTTCCCAGTCCTCGGCTCCACGCCTGTGTAGTGGAAGAAGCTTTAGAGCTGTGTCCTTGGTTGTACTGTGATGGGTGTTGCCTTCTGAGGGTAGAGTGCTAACACCATGCCCAGAGCTAAGTGCCCAGGAATGGGGCCCTTTGGCACAGTCATCTTCTTCTCCCCTCCAGAAACAGGACTTTTTTTTTTTCCCCATTAGTGAGAATGGAACCCAAGGTTTTTGTGGGGAGCTACAGCCAAGCTGTTTTTTGTACTTTTAAGATAGGGTCTGTTGGCCAAGCTGGGCTTGAACTTGTGATCCTCCTCCTGTCTCAGCCTCCCACAGTGTGAGGATTACAGGTGTAGGCCACCATGCTCTACTACAAGCAGGGTTATTTATTTATTTTACCCAAATAAGTCTGTCTTTTCCCATGTGCAGTATTTGCTGATACTTAAGAGTGGGAAATGGTAGGAGATAGGGAAGAGGAACACTTGGAGGAGAGTCCGAAGAGTTCTTCTGAGCCCAGTCCCTCACGACTGCCAGCCTGCTGGGAGCCAGGCTGCAGGGTGCTCGGAAAGGCTTCTGCCTCTTCCTGACCACTCAGTCTCCTTGCCAGTCTCACCTGTTCTTTTTGGTCCTACAGAATGTGTGGTGAGACTGGGAGGTCCCGAGCACCCAGACCTGACTGACGCCAGCCAGCACCTAAACTCTTGCTATCCATCTACGTGTATTACAGACATCCTGCTCAGCTACAAGCACCCTGAGGTGTCTTTCAGCATGGAGCAGGCGGGCGTGTAACAGGAAATGGGCAGTGAGTATCACCTTGGCCAGGCCAGCCTAGCCCTGCGGCTCAGGCCAGCTCCCGATCCCAGCAGGAGACTCATCCACGTATGGTAGCCACTCAGGTTGACAGTGCCACTTTTTCCTAATGAGCTTTCCCCTTCCAGCTTTTTCATTAAGCACAGTTCTAGTTTGGGGGCTTGGGGGGTGGGGGGTAGAAAAGGAATGCAGGACACAGTCCTTTGCTTTAACTGTGGAGATGATACATCTCGTGTTGTGGGTGCTATTGGTCCTGTAGATGAGGTAGAGCACCAAAGGACAGAGGTGGCCTCTGGCTAGTGTGCTAGGGAAAGAGGAAAAAGTCTTTAAACTCCGTCCTGAAGGATAAAGTTCAACAAGAAAACACACCCAGTTGTTTTTAAGGAGCAAGTGGCAGGGTATTCCAGATGGGAAGTGGCATCACTTGCCTCCTAGAGGATGGGTAAACAGGCCTGGCTGGAGCAGTGCAGAGCTGCGCAGTGGGTACTGTTGGTTCTCTTCTGGAAAGACAGAAGGCACTTGGTGAGAGTGACATCATCAGACAGTGTTAGAGCGCCAATACAGTAAGCCTCGTAAAATAGGATATTGCTCAAACACAAGAACTTCAGGCTGGGAGTGGGGCTCAGTGGTAGAATGTTTGCCTGGCACACACAAGGCCCTGGGATCCACCCCAGACCAGGGACCGGGAGGAGGACTTTACCGAGCTGTGGCTCTTTGCAAACTACTCCTATGTCTTGATTTGTTGCAGGTTTGTGTACAGCTTGGGAATGAGGTTGATTTTTAAACCAACAGTATCTGGCAGCGTTGTGCCAAATCGCCGTCACGTTTCTCTCCACCTGGGATCTCATGGCTCCTTTCCTCACATTTCCTCATCAGTGTGCTGTTCTTTGGGTTTCTGAAGGGGTTTTGTCATGTTTGCTTGTATGACCAAGTCACCAAGGAAATAAACAGGAAATCCATGTTCTCCATCTTTTGCGAAAGTGTATTTGGTGTATTTGAGTTGATGGGATTTTGTTTGTTTGTTTTGGGGGTTTGTTTGTGCTTGCTTTTGGTTTGGTTTGTTGTTGATACTTTCTTTTGGAGGTGATTTCTTTTTCCTTCCTCCTTCCCTTCCTCCCTTTCTCCCTCCCTGCCTCCCTTCTCTTCTTCCCTCTTTCATTCCTTCGTTCTGTCCCCTTTTTGTGTGTGTGTGTATGTATGTATGTATGTATGTGTTTTCTTTCTTTCCGTTTTTGAGATGGAAGAGCCAGCAATTCAGGGCAAGGGCCAGGGCCCCGGCGCCCACCACCTGCTCCGTCAGAGCGCCCTCTCGTCTGCATGCTGCTCGCCACTTGCAAGCAGGTGAGGAAAAAGTCTCTGGAATCTCAGTGGTGGACAGAGGGAGAGGGCCAGAAGCAATAGTCTCTGCCCTTAGAGAACAAAGGAGAGGGAGAGAGAGAGAAACCCCCAGCCTGGAGCCGGGGCTGGTCTCTACGGCTGGGACTCACAGGAACCACATCTGGCCCAGCACGGCGGCTGCCCGCAAGAAGGCCTCGGCTTGCGCCCTCTTTGGTGTGTATCTCCACTCGCTTCTAGCCCGCGAAGTTGGTTTCCTCTGCCATCCTGCTGGTCCCAGCTCTGGCCTGAAACCCACCAGTGCTGTACTTTGCTGTGTCATCTTTCATTCTCATTTTATATCAGGCTATATAAAAGGTTACTAACCATGTGCGCCTTCCCTGCCAACCTCGCCCTCCCAGGCCAGGAGAGCAGGGGGTCATCCTGGGTCTGCCTCTCGACCTCCTTCTCTAATTCCTGGTCATTAGGAGTTGTTTTTGGTAAATGTCAATATTACTATTGTTGTTGTTATTAATAAAGACAAAAGTAAATTTTGTTTAAAAGAGAAATGTTTAACCAGATCTGTTCTATTTGAATTGTGACTTGCACCTTTTGTTCAGAGCATTTTCTTTGGGCACTGTAATTGTGAACCGCCCTTCCTTGTGCCAGTGACAGGTGCAGTTGTCCCTTCCCCAGCTGCAGCAGCGCGTACGCAGTAGCTGTTGGTCATGCCATTACCTTGATTTCGCCTCACTGTTAGAAACCAAAGTCTTCTCTGCTGGCTGGGGACTGGCAGCATCAGTCATCTCCCTGAGTGAGATCTTACATATTTTGACTTGCAACCCTCTGTTCTGAGAAAGGAGAATGAAATGCACCCCCCCACACACACACAAGTCTTTTATTATCCGGAATTTGCACAGAAGAAAGCGGGTGCCCAGCATGGCCGTCCTGAGGTTGCTGGTAGGATTCCTAGCTAGCTGTCCTTCTCCACTGACACAGATAGCTCAGCAGCTGCCCCTGCTGTCCGCCAAGTGCATTTCTGCAGTGTAAGAGCCTTTCCGGGGATCTGTCCCCACGTTGCTGGAACCGCAGATGCCCATCCACTTAGTGGGGCACCAGCTCCTCCTCAGAAGAGGCTTACTTAACTAAGAAAGCCCTAGAAACTATTGTTGACGTCTCTGGACTTGTTCCAACTAGGATGCCCTGATTTGCCCTACCACTACCCCACACGCAGCTGATCTGTTTACATGGAACTGAATTTCTGGAAGAGCAGATTGCCACCCTCCCGCAACCACGCAGACAAGCGCCGTGAGCCTCCTAACCGTGCCATCCTGCAGACGACACTTCTGAAGACGTCATTGCTTTGTATTGTAGTAACCAATATGCTCAGTATATGTTGAATGTATATGAATATACTTTCCTATTTCTGTTCTTTGAAAATGTCATAAGTATTTTTTCTTTCACATTTATGTTGAACTAAAGGATTTTACAAAATCTCCAGACTCAAGTTGCTGAGACTTTTTGTCCTTGTTTGTGTGGGGCATTTACAACTTAGTAACTTGGCTGGCCAGTAGGAGGTTGTGAAAATAAAACCTGATTATGTTTTAACGCTGACATGTTTTTGCCTTGTGGTTCAGAGTCTAGTTGGGAGAAGCATCCAGGTGGGAGGAAGCTGGAATGCAGATGCCAGAGAAGTCACCAACCGCAGGGTGGGGCTGTGAGCAGCTCACTATCTGCCCTGCCTTATTAACCTGTCATTCCTAGAAACCTAGCTCAGCTTCACACTGTGTCCCTGGACACCCAGCCTGGACTCTGCTCCCTCCTAGGGAGCAAATGCATAGCTGAGTTGGATGGAAAACAGGTTCCTGTGAGGGACAAGACCAGTGTCAAGTTCCCACTCACTGGGGCCTTTATGGGGTCCCCAGCCAGCTGCTGACATGACGACTAAATAAGTGGTAGGCTAAGTAAGGGGGTTTTGTATAATTTTCCACATACACACACCTGAACTCTAAAAGGCAGGGTAGAACTTCCAGTGAGGCCCTAGGCACAGCTTAGAGAAGAGCTGCTCGAAGGTGTTCTGGGAATAAAGCTATTAACAGCTGAAAGTGCTCAGTATGTAGAAAGAGTAATAGGGAACTTAGAGAGCCTTCGGGTCCGTGAGACTGGAGAGTTTCTGTTGGGCTGTTTATAACAGGTGGAGCCTTTGGGAAATCGTGTGTGTGTGTACACTCACAGGCACAAGTGAGGAGAGACGCAGAAGCCAAACTCAGGTGTCTCCCCACAACTCGGGACACCTTCAGTGACACGTGCCGCCCACCCTGAATTGAGCCAGGGTGCCCACAGACGAGAAGTAGAGTGGGCTTCGGGACAAAGCGGGCCACCTCCGATGTGTACGCCCGTGCATCTCCGAGCTCTGGATAATAGAGGCTTTGTGACTTCTCTTTACCCCCTAGGTCCTCTTTCTGACTGCCTGTTACCACCCCACTCCAAGTGCAAGATAAGGATTCGCAGTCACCTGATCAAAGATGATCTCTGGCCTAGCCTCGTCTGAGCAAGAGGGCAGAGGTAGGTACAGCACCCTACCCTGAAGTCCTACTTGGGGCTGTCACAAGAGCTGCAACAGAATTGTCAAATAGGAAATATTGAGGATCTTCCCTGCTCAGTCGGAACCTGCCCAGCCCAGCCCTGACTTTGTGCGCCCTGGCCTCTGCCACTCCACCAGTGTGTTCTCGGGTGAATGTCCTGAGAGTGCTCCTGTCTGAGCCTCCTTCCAAGGACTGCTTTTGGATGCGACCCTTTGCCTGTCTGATGACCCTGTCTCTAGTGCGCCAGTGTTATTATTCACTGAGCAAATACTTGGTGGCTGTTGTGTTCCAAACCCAGTGAGAGTCAGGGTCCCCCCACGTGCAGACTGACCAATATGGTGGGGCAAGCATTGTGAAATAGGCTCCCAGTCAGGCTACCAAAACCCGCCTGCAGCGCCTGCCAGGTCCTGCGTGCGTTGGGATCCAAGGCCACCGTCGGTGACCCAGTTCGGAAACAGTGGTTCTCAGGCTGAGGGGAAGAGGGAGATGGTCCCTCCGGGATGGGCCCTGCGTGCACATTAAGCAGCCCCACCCCAGCGGTCAGCACTTTAACGATGCCTGGACCCTGGGTCTGACAATTTATTGTTGGTTTTTCTGTACAGTTTTCTTCCACTTCCAGAATGGTGAAGAGGGGTTTGGAATAGTTTAAGCCAAATATTTTTAAATGGCACAGACACTAAGGAATATATGGCATGATCAAAGTACACAGTGAATGTTTCAAAAATGGATTGCAGTAAAAAACACATTGCCATTAATTTCCCTCAAAATGTTCCCCTCTGCTTCAATTAAACTTACCTCATTGTTATCACCACTTCCTGCAGCTTTTCTGAAAGTCCTTTATTGTGTCTTTATGTAGTATGGTTAAAAAAAATACAGTGCCATGGCCACCCAACAGAAAGGCAGGCTTGTAAAAACACTAGTGTGTCCACCCCACCTTATTCGCCGAATTTGCCACCCTATGGCTTCTGGCTTTTCCCCAAAGTCAAAATAATCATGAAAGGTTGAGCTTGAGGAATGACACAGCAGTTAAAGCACTTGCCTTGCAAATGCAAGGCCCTGAGTTCGATTCCCCAGCACCACATAAATCTGGGTGTGTTGGCACACGCCTGTAATCCCAGCACTCAGGAGGCTGAGGCAGGTGAGTCCAGAGTGAGACTTGTCTCCAAAAAAAAGGTGGGGTGGTAAATGTTTGAATCAATTTAGGACATTGAGGCTCCCCGAAGTGTGCGTCTAAAGACATGATAAAGGATGTCCAGAGCCACTTTGGAAAGTGTGAGTGATGGGGTAAGCACATCTGAAGCAAAGGGGAGAATTCTGGTGGGGATTAATAGCAAAGTGTCTGTTACTGTAATGGATTTTTACTTAAATATTCCCTTTTGTTTTTATCACACCTCTTCAGTATATGTAAGAAGGAAACTTCCAGAGGCTGGAGGAATAGCTCAGCTGTTAAAGGGCTAAGTGCCCGAGTTTGATTCTCCAGCACCACATAAGTCGGGCATGTTGGCACACGCCTGTAATCCCTCCCAGCGGTTGGGAGGCCAACCTGGGCTCCATAATGAGTTCGGGATCAGCCTGGGCTACAGAGCGAGACCCTGTCTGGGAAAAAAAAAAAGAACTTTCTGTTAGGTCAGACTGTTAGATGTACCCTGAACCCTAGGGCCTTGAAATTCCTGAACTAGGAAACCCCGATGTCTCTGAAGAGAGTACAGGGCCACAGACGCCAACAGGCCACCATCAAAGAGCTTGAAGTTGGGCCTCCTGGCTGCCCGCCTTGCCACATCTGAGTTCCCACAGCTGAAGGGTGGAGGGCAGCTCTTAGCAATTCTGAGCTGCAGTTTTCTTACAAGCAAAAGAACAGGTGAAAATGACCTGTGGCCTTACGTTACCATAGTTAATGTATAGTCGCTTTAGCCACTAAGGAACTGGCAAATGTTAGTTACTAGGTTTAGCCAGAATTGCTTCAGCACTAAGCCAGAGAGAAGGGTAACAGCGGCCAGGTGCTTGGAGTCCAACTGGTGAGCTGCTGAGATCCCCCTCCCCCATGCTTCTAGGTGGGCCCTGAGCACAACCCCCACAGACAGGAACTTCTTTGGGCCTGAGACCCAGTGAAGGTTCAGCTCTCCTCCCTCTCTGTGAGCCACAGGCAGCGGGAATAGCCAATGACAAGCCACCTCTTTCTCTGCATGGTCCCACAGATACGTGGTGTTGGTTCTGTCCTGGAAAAGATGTCCCACATTGTGTTCCCCTGCTAGCAAGGCCGAAGAGAGAAATGGCTTCCCTACGTGTGCTGCCAAAAGCTCAGGGGTTGGGCATCTGTGCTCTGGCAGTGCCAGAGTATTGGTGATAATGAGAAAGCAAAATCCATATTAAAAACAACAACAACAACAAAAAAAAACAAGTGCTGGCAAGGCTATGGAGAAAAGGGAACCCTCCTACACTGCTGACAGGATTGCAAAGCGGTATGACCACCGTGCAAAGCAGTGGGGAGATTCCTCAGAAGACTAAACACCAACATCCCAGTGGACCCAGCTATACCTATTCTGGGGATTTTCCCAAAAGAGTCATCATACTATAGAGATACATGCATACCCATGTTTACAGCAGCACAATCTATAATAGCCAGATCTTGGAAGAAGCCAACATGCCCAAGTGCAGATGACTGGATAAAGAAGATGTGGTATATATTCCCAATGGAGTATTACTCTGCCATTAAGAATGACAAATTTGGGCTCTTTGTAGGTAAGTGGATGTGCCTTGGGACCGTTATGCTCAACAAAACGAACCAGAAAGTTACATAACATATGGTTTCTCTAATATGAGAAAACTAGCCCATAAAAATGTGAAAGATATGAAAGAAAGTAACAGACATTGTGGAGAGGGAAAGGGGAGGTCTGGGGTGAGAGGATGGGAAAAGGAGGTGATATGAACAAAAAATATATATATTTAAAAAAGAAGCACTAAGTCAAGTGTTGAGTACCCGAGTTCAGTTCCCCAACACCACATAAGCCAGGTGTGGTGGTACACAGCTGTAATCCCAGCACCAGGGAGGCTGAGGCAGGATGATTATGGTGAGTCCAAGGCCAGCCAGGGCTCTGTAGTGAGTTCAGGACCAGCCTGGGCTACAGAGTGAGACCCTGTCTCAAAAAAAAAAAAAAAAAAATACAGAAATTGGGATTTGAGAACACAAAATAGCCAAGCACTAGTTACTTTCTAGAAGTTTTGCATTCATGTCAAATCTCATGCTAAAGCAGCATAATTTTATCTTATAGATCTGGAGGTCAGAAGTTACAAATAGGTCAGACAGGCTAAATCATGGAATGAGTAGAGGCTGTAGGGGGAATCTGGTCCTTCCCCCGCTCCAGCTTCTGGGACGGGGCTACTCACAGCCTCCACTTAGACCCTGACGTTTCCCTCTGACCCCACTTCTGTTCTGTGTCTCCCTGACTCTAATTCCCCGGGTCCCCTCTTGCATATCAAAGGCTCCTGTAATTATATTGGAGCCACTCCAGTTCCAGGGCTCAATGGTTCCAGTCACATTAAAACACAAGACACATGCACACATAACATTTGCTACGTAAGGGCTCCGTCACAGGTTTACAGGAATTAGAGTGCCCGTGTCTTTGGAGGATCATTATTCTGCCTTATACACTGAGCCCTATTACAATTCTAAGAGATGGCATGTTCTAGTGTTATCTTTTTTTTTTTTTAGCAGATAAGAAATGGGTGTGGGAAGGTTATGTAATTTGCCCTAGGTCATTTGGCTAATAAGGGTCATATGGACCCAGGTTTCTAGCCAAAGCTTTCTCACACACAAAAGGCATGAGTAGGTGAGACCTGGAGCCTGGCCACTCCGGACCCAGCAGGCAGAGTTACACCGGCTGGTTTCTAGAGAGTTAGGGAGTTTCCTGGCGAGATGGCAGGAGGCACATTTCTGACCCGAGTCCCAAATCCACAGACCTAGTTTCCAAGCCCAGCCCTGCCTCTAATTTTGAGAAATAGATGATGAAAAAGTCCCTTCAGTTCTTTGTCTAGAAAGTGGCAGGATGGGAAGAGGTCAGGGTAGTTGAGTTCAAAGGTCCCCTTCAGCTTAGACATTCACAGGCTCCGTGACCAGGTCTTGAGGGCCTGGGCTTCCCACCTTGCAAGGTGGTACAGCTAACACCAGCCAGCGCGTGCCACTTTCCATTCACTGGCTCTTGGATGGGACCCACACCCGTGCCTGTTCGTGAGTCAATTTTGCTGATAGGAAACTGACTCAGAGAGATGAAATAACTGGCTCAGGGTCCTCTTGCACAGGATGGTGAAAAAATGAAATGAAAAACTAGTCTCCTGCCACTTACTGCTCCAGACAGGGGTCTTTCCCCACATGGGGACTCTTCAGGGCTGGTACCCCAACCTGTGTGTGATCAGATGTAAACACAAACAGTGCAAAGGCCTAAGGTCTTCAACACAAGGGACTCAAAATCCGCACTGGACTCCTGAGATGACGTATTTTTTTTTTGTATTCGCATTACTTTCTTTGAAGGGGTGGTCATGGTAGGTGATGAGGTTGTCCTTGAGGGGAGGCATTTTTCACAGGACAGAATTGCTGCTTCCCTCTTGGTCTCCAACATTTGATTCAAGATGTCAGAGGCGGCTCAGTCTGGGGCCCAAGACACCTTGCCCTGCACACCCCCCAGGCAGTTCCGAGGAGCCACGATTCCCTTAGGTTTAGGGCTTGGGAAGCCAGGCTGGGTAAAGAGAGGTGTGCAACACCCTGGGGACTAGAGGAGATCAGCACTGATGGGAGCAAAGAGCAGGGTCTGTGAAACAAACACTAGATATCCCTGGAAGGCAAGAAGACAGTGGCCGGGGTGGGGGGCAGGACTCGAGTGGAGGGGTGCCAGGTCCCTTCCCTCCTCTTCTTGCTCCAAGCACAGAAGACAGGGGCATGCATATGCACCCGCCCTGGGGAGAGACTAGGTGCAGCTCTCTACCCACCCTAGGGACGGACCCTCAAGCCTGAAACCACTCCCCTCCTGCCCCACCTGAACCCTTGACCCCTGACCTGCAGCCCCTACAGCTTCCTGTTTGCCCACTCTGTTTGCCCAGCCCCAGGGACAGAGCTGATCCTTGAACTCTAGGTTCCACATCGCCAGCACCAGTGAGCAGTGACAGGCCCAGGCTGGGCTTATCAGCCTTCTAGCCCGGCCCCTGCTTGGCGACATAAATAGGCCAAGGGAGAGGTGGATGCTCACGGACTGGCTCAGAGACTGACAGAGCTTCGGGGAGGTAAGAGCATCTTCCTGCCCCAGCCTCCGGTGGCTCCCCAGCTCCAGGAATTCTGAGAGTACCTGGGACTTTCTCCTAACTTAGGCCCCTGTGGGAGCGGGTGGCTCCTGCAGGCAGCAGCCCCATTCAGGCAGGCCCCTCTTCTCCCTCAGGTCACCCCCACCCCGCAGGATGAAAGCTGTACTGCTGGCTGTGGCCCTGCTCTTCCTGACAGGTGGGTGTCTGCAGCCTAGGAAGCCGAAATCCTGGGTCCTTCTCCCTGTGCCCTGGTGGCCCACCCTCCTGGGCAGAGGAGTCAGAGTCTCTCAGCCACCCGAGCTGGCCTGACCCGGGTTTCCTCTCCACCTCCAGGGAGCCAGGCTCGACATTTCTGGCAGAGGGATGACCCCCAGACTTCATGGGACCGTCTGAAGGATTTTGCCAGCGTGTATGTGGATGCAGTCAAAGACAGCGGTAGAGACTATGTGGCCCAGCTGGAATCCTCCACCTTGGGAAAACAGCTAGAGTAAGGACCCAGCTTGGGCCTGGGGCGGGGCAAAAGGCGTGGGGGAGGCCAACTGGCTGAATCCTCACCCGCTTCTGGGAGGCTGCGTCCCGTGGCAGGTGTGGGTGGAGACACACGGAGATGGGATTCCCAGACGGGATGGCAGGCCGCTCAGGGCGCGGGGCGGCGCTGCCTGGCCCACATCCCCATCACCACGCCGCGCAGCTTGCACCCTCCCACCTGGCGGCCTTCAGAAAGGAAGGAGAAGGGGCTGGTCCTACGGCACAGGGCACCAGCCCCTGCGCTGTCCCCGCCTAGCTCCCGTCTGTGCCCCGGCCGTCCGAGCGTGGGTCAGGGGCTGAGTGGCCGTGGGGTGGAGCTGTCCAAGGAGAGAGCGGATGGGGAAAACCGGGACCACAGATCCTGCACCTCCAGGCACAGGTCGTGCCAAGCTGGTCCCCGGGGCCTGCAGACGGACCCGCGCAGTCTAGGGTGCCCTGAAGGCAGCGCCCCGCGTCTCCCTCTCACTCCAGCCTGAAGCTCCTGGACAGCTGGGACACCCTCAGCACCACGGTCGCCAAGCTGCGCGAGCAGCTCGGCCCCGTGACCCAGGAGTTCTGGGACAACCTGGAGAAGGACACCGAGTGGCTGCGGCAGGAGATGAACAGGGACCTGGAGGAGGTGAAGCAGAAAGTGCAGCCCTACCTGGACGAGTTCCAGATGAAGGTGCAGGAGGAGGTGGACCGCTACCGCGAGAAGGTCGCGCCCCTGGGCGCCGACCTGCGCGAGAGCGCCCGCCAGAAGCTGCAGGAGCTGCAGGAGAAGCTGACCCCTCTGGGCGAGGACCTGCGCGACCGCATGCGCGTGCACGTGGACTCCGTGCGCACCAAGATCTCGCCCTACCACGATGAGATGCGCCAGCGCCTGGCTGAGCGCCTCCAGGCGCTCAAGGAGAGCGCCAGCCTGGCCGAGTACCAGGCCAAGGCCAAGGAGCACCTGCAGACGTTCAGCGAGAAGGCTAAGCCCGCGCTGGAGGACCTCCGCCAGGGTCTGATGCCCGTGCTGGAGAGCCTCAGGGTCAGCCTCATGAACGCCTTCGACGAGGCCTCCAAGAAGTTGAGCGCCCAATGAGGCGACCGCCACCCGCCGCTCCCCTTTCCAGCCTTAGATTTCTTAAAATAAAGGTTTCCAAAATGGGAGGCAGCTTCATTCTTTGGGGGGAGCGGAAGCGGGTGCAGGGGGGAACATCCCAGGGAGCCCAGGCAGTGTGGGGGCCTTCGACTCCAGGGGCT